>JAQZBX010026193.1:0-29092 GCA_029593785.1 Cabassous unicinctus
AAAAAAAAAAAAAAAAAGAAATGCCTGTGAGACATCTAAGTGGAGAGACCCAGAAGGAAACACGATATCGGCACTCAGGAGAAAAGGCGGAACTAGAACCAAGGGCTTAAAGCCATGGGCACAGATGAGAGCCCCAAGGCAGAAAAACCTTGGGGAGTGGTTACATTCAATAACGAGAGAGAAGGGCACCAGGCGCGACTGGAATGGTCAGAGAATTATGAAGAAAAGTAAGGTGAGGTTTTGAGAAAGGAGGGGATGTCATCAGTTCTACATGCATAGGTGTGATGTAAGAGCAACTACAGCCCTTAAAAAAATCCTAGATGGTTTTTCCTTGCTTTTGTCCTCGGTCTCTGGTTTGTTTTCTCCTCCCCTTACTCTTGCCTTTTCTGATTCCTTTCTAAATCCCGCTTTCACCAAGTTCAGCTGCTTTTCCTCCCAGCACCCTTACTCACAGATGTGACATAATATCCCAATAGCTAGCTAAGGAGAGAATTGCACAAGTACTCAAAATGCACATCCCAGGCTTGGTCATAAAAGTGAAAAACTAGAAACAAATTAGAGATTATTGAGAGGTTGAACAGTTTATAGAAAGTCTGGATACTGGGATATACTGGTATTAGAGTGGGAAGAAATTTCATCAGGGTTTCTCAGCCAGATACTATTTAAAATCCGGACTCCCCAATGCGTTTTTTTTTAAAAAGATTTTTGTGGTAACATATATACAAAACAGATATTCTCATTTTAATCATTTATATGTATACAATTTAGTGATAGCAATTACATGAGCAATTTTGTGCCATCATCAACACCATCCATTACCAAAAGGTTTTCATCACCCCAAACAGGAACTCTGTACTCATTAAGCAATAACTCCCTATTCCCCCATCCTCCAGCCCCCAGTCCCTGGTAGCCTATAATCTATTGTCTCTCTGAATTTGCTCACTTTACCTATTGCATAGAAATGAAATCATATAATATTTGTCCTTTTGTGTCAGAGTTATTTCACTCAATATGTCTTCAAGATTCAACCTTGCCGTAGCATGTATCAGAACATCATTCCTTTTTGTGGCTGGATAATATACCATTGTGTGTGTATGCCAGATTTTATCTATCCATTCATCTGTTAATGACATTGAATTGCGTCTGTACCTTGACAATTGTGAATTGTCTTGACAATTGTGAATGCGTCTGTACCTTGACAATTGCGCTGGGAACATTGGTGTGCAAATATCTTTTCGAGTCCTTGTTTTCAATTCTTTTGGATATATACCCAGAAGTGGGATTCTGGGTCATATGGTAAGTAAATGTTTAACTTTCTGAGGAGCCACCAAACTGTTTTCCACAGTGGCTGCACCATTTTACATTCCCACCAACAATGAACAAGGGTTTATATTTCTCTGCATCCTTGCCAGTACTCACTATTTTCTGTTTTTGTTTTTGTTTTTAAATAGTAGTCATCCTAGTGGGTGTGGAGTGGTATTTCATTGTGGTTTTGATTTGTATTTCCCTAATTGCTAATGATGTTAATCATCTTTTTATATGCTTATTGGCCCTCTATATCTCCTTTGGATAAATATCTATTCAAGTCCTTTGCTCATTTTTAAATTGGGTTGCTTGTCCTTTTGTTGTTGAGTTGTAGGAGTTCTTTATATATTCTGGATATTAAACCCTTGTCAGATATATGATTTCCAGATATTTTCTCCCATTCTGTAGGTTGCCTTTTCCCTTTCTTTGTAATGTCCTTTGAGGCACAACAGTTTTGTTTTTTTGTTTTTTTTAAAGATTTATTTATTTATTTATTTTTTATTTATCCCCCCCTTGCTGCTTGTGCTGCTGTGTCCATTCACTGCATGTCTTCTCTGTGTCTGCTTATCTCCCCCTTGCTGTGAGGTCCTGCCGCATCAGCCCACGGCGCCGCGCGAGCCGGCCTGCCCTCACAAGGAGGCTCCGGGAAGCGAACCCCGGGGCCTCTCACATGGCAAACGGGTGCTCTATCCATTGCGCCACACCCGCTTCCTGCCGTGAGGTTGCTGCATCAGCCCACCGCACCGCTCAGGCCGGTGTGCCCTCACAAGGAGGCCCCGGGTCGCGAACCCGGGCCTTCCACATGGTAAACGGGGGCTCCATCCACTGAGCCACACCCACTTCCCAACAGTTTTTAATTTTGATGAAGTCCACTTTATTTTTTCTTTTGTTGCCCATGCTTTTAATATTCCCCAAAGCATTTTTAAAATTTGAAAATACTTCCAAGCTGACCCGTTTGCCTAACTTTGCTTCCTAAAGGCAATGTTACTTTGGAGAGCTTCTGTGAAGGCATGGATATAACACTTTAGAATTCCATTTTCCTGTTGAAATGGCTTCTTTAAAAGTCTCCTCACTCATGGTTCTGTGGTAATCATGATTTTCCACTTTCTATAGAAAGTGGAACATATACCTGCCAGGAAAATGGTAAAACCCAAACGCTAGCAGCTTCCTTTGCTTCTTGCTGCTTCTTCAGCACTTCGAGTGATCTTATCCATGGTTTAGTTGATTTCTGTAACCATGTAAATCAATAATCAGTTGACAATATTTAAGCCAATCCAATTTTTTAGGATAGGGTATTTCTTAGGGTATGGCTCCCTCTTACATCACACATCAAATTCGTATGAGTGAAATCTGGGTAAAATTACAAATGAAGGGAAGTCATGATTAATGGGACTGAGAGGGCAATCATACAGGGAAGAGCAGCCAGGAGGAAAGAATATTCTAGAGAGAGAGAGTGACCCAAACCCTGAGCCTAGTTTTTCATTATAGTTAAAAAACAAAAACAAAACTTCTTTCACACAGAATGGAATGTGCAGTTCTAAGCCTCATGGTGTTCCAATGAGCTAGGATTGCCAAGAGCACTCATTCAACAAATGTTCTTAGATTCTTTCTGTCATGCTTCATCTGATCCAGCTTCCTATTTTGAAGCTTTTGTTTTAAATCAAAACTTTTATCAGCTCTGTCTTGAATTTCCACCTTGGCCTCAATACTTCTTGTTTTAAGACCAACAAGTTTCTAAAAGCCAAATTGGAAAAACATAAACTTACCTTATAGTAAATACCAATGCAAAGATAATTTTTGTTGTTGTTTATTTGTTGGTATAACCAAGTCATTTATTTGCTCTGGCCCATTTTAACCATTTTAAGTGCATGGTGGAGAGGCTGGTGTGTCCAGAGGCCTGGGCTTTAGTCCTGGAGGTCACTAACTGCTTGGGTAACCTTGGGTCACCTTGGTCATATCATTTAATCTCTCTGGTCTACAGTTTCTTTGTCTTCAAAGTGAAAGACTTGGGCTAGATGACCTGTAATAGTGCCTCCAACTTCAGCATCCTATGATAATGTCAGTATAATACAGGCGCTGTCTAGTCTCTATATAAGTCTTTAATTAAAATGTGATTACATGCTTTTCATATGAAATTAGAAGGAAAGTCTTTGCAGGTCTTTTAGCTTACCTATCATAAAGAATCATTATCCATTTTCCTTACTCCTCCTCACGTCCCACTTCTTAAACTACTCTACAAATAAAATATAAAATTCCACAAACTTGCTGTGGGCAAATGATGGATATAAGTGTATTTTGCCTTCTTTTTCATATGTTTTTAATTGCCACTTTTCTATGCAATTAAAATTAGTTTATTTGCATCATTTGTTTTTAATATCTATCTAAACTTTGTGAGTGAGGACTGCTGGTCTCTGTTGAACCCTAGAACAGTGTGAGGCACAAAGTAAGTTATATTGAACTCCTGCTGTTTGGGAACTGGAATAGCAATAATGCCCTTATTTTTACATAGTCTATTGCCACAGAAAAATTCAATGTAGTTTATCCGTGGCATAGTTTGTTGTAGAGTCACTATGTCTCAACTGTTTTTTAAAGCATCTAAATAATATCTGCAATAAGGTATGTTTATGCTTTTATTAATCTTTTCTATTGAATAACTCTTAATTTGGGAGAATTCTGAATTCTCCAGTACTACCAAAATTGGTCACTTACACACAACTATAAAATACTGGTTTAAAAAATTATTTCCAGGCACAACTTTTTACAAAGAATGCATTTCCTTGTCACTGAATTTTTTATTTGGTATGAAAGCAAATTGTGTTTCACTTAATTTCCTTGAAAATATCTGTGTTTTCATTTTCATTCTTCAAAGATCAAAATTTTCCCTGAAAGTTTTCAAGGTTTAATCAAGACTGGATTTAGAGCAAGGTGAGAGCCAGCCCCGTAGATAAGAGCAGGAGAAATTTGGGAAGTTTATAAATTGTAGTGTGTATGTGAATTAAGGTTTACAATGCTAAGGAGGTCTTGGATTAGAGAAAAGAATTGTTTTTAGGGTTAATAGGGGAATACAATGTCACCACTAAGGTGGAGTGTATTACTTGGAGAATGCAATTTTATATTCATTCAGATCCAGAGCAATTATTCTGCCCAGCTTAATCTCTGAATTTCTATTGTTGGCCACAAGGTGGCATCTGATTTTCATTAATACACGAGTCACACTTCATATCTCATTCTTCAATTAGAAACCCACATCTGTCTCAGCTTCTGGACTCTAATTGTACCAGAAGTTTCTTTTTCAAATGACAACATTTGTAAAGGAAATTACATTAACTTATGTAAGCCTTCTTATGTCTGGTTAAGTCATATCTGTATTAAGGCATGATTGTGTATTTTTTTAAAATATACTTAAAAAAATTTTTTTAAAGATACTTAGATTACATAAATGTTACATAAAAAGTGTAGGGGATTCCCATATGCCCCACTCTCTACCTCTCCCACACTTTCCCACATTAACAACATCATTAGTGTGGTACATTTATTACAATTAGTGAGCACATATTGGAGCGTTGTCACTAAGTGTGGATTATAGTTTACATTATACTTTAAACTCTCTCCCACACAATTTTGTAAGTTATGACAAGATATACAATGGCCTGTATCTGTCATTGCAACATCATTCAGGACAATTCCAATGACCTGAAAATGCCCCCATATTACACCTATTTTTCCCTCTCCCTCCTCTCAGAACCTCCGGTGGCCACTGCCTCCATATCAGTGATAAAAGTTATTCCATTGCTAGAATAACAATAAGTCCATAGTAGAACAGTAGTAAGTCTGCTCTAGTCTGTCTTTCATTTCCCTAAGGATTCTGGGATGGTGATGCTCTTTCTGCCTCTAACTGAGAGGGGGCTTCCACCCCATGGGGCAGATGGATGGGACTGTCTTGCTTGCAGTTGTAGACTCCCTCAGTTCCTTGGGATGGTCATTGTCCATCATCATCTCCTTGTTAGTTGTCCTGGGCGAGTCCAATGAACTGGGGAGTAGGTGCTGCAACTCTGTTGAGATTCAGGGCCCAGCTGGCACATGGACAGCCCAAAGATTTAAGTATCTTAGACATACACCTATCAAGTCTAGTAGTAACTATAGGTTCAAGAAGGTGCAGAAGAGCCATGTGTAAGGAAACCACAACTGAGTCCAACTCTGTCACACTGGGGAGCATAAATTCCAAAGTAGTGTCCACTGGCAGGGTGCCAAACTCCTGAGCTGTCTTCCCTGCCTATAGTGTCTGGGTGTCTCCAGAGCCCTCAGGAACCCTGCTATTTGAGGCAATATTTACTGTGGCAGTCAATGAGATCCTGCTGAGATGTGCATAAGCAAAAACCTCTGGAATGACCTCCCAACTCACTTTGAAGTCCCTTAGCCATATAAACTCATTTGTCTTTATCCTTTCCCCCTTTGGGTCAATGTCTTTTTCCAGTTGTATTGCTAGTTGGTACTTGGTTGTAATCCCTCGGTGCCAGGGAGGCTTATCCCCAGGAGTCATGTCCCATGCCAGGGGAAAGGTAATGCATTTGTATGCTGAGTTTGGCTTAGAGGCCACATTTGAGCAAGAAGTAGGCACTCCGGAGGTAACTCTTAGGCAACCTATATTACTAAGCTAAGTTTCAATTTCAAAAGAAAAGGTTCATAAGTACAGTCATCAATATCAAAGGCCTGTCAAAGGTCCATCCTCCTTCACTAGTAACTGCCCCTGTACTCAGGGGATTCTTGCAGTCCCATTAGAGAATGCGGCAGAGCTCCCCAGGATGGGAATTTGATATTCTTTTGGTTATTGTGTGGATCACCACCCACCGTGACAATGCCCCATGAACACTTGAACTCATTCATATGCCTTATAGATATGCCCCAGATGAACCTCCTCCTATGCATCCCCCATCACTGACACCCCACACCAATGATCCTCCCTGCCACAGTTGTAACCCTTCTGTGATCCAAAACTTCTTCAAAAATGAAGCCAACAAAATAACCAAATAAAATTAATAAGAAAGTAAAATGATTGTTTTAAAAATAACAAAATACAAAAAAAATTATAAAGTTTTTGAAATAAAGAATTTAAAAAATAAAATAAAATAAATTTTTTGGCATTATGTCTTTCATCAATGTAAGATCTGTTGTTTTGTATGTACAGTAACATTTTCTTCCATTTATTCCCCCAGTGTCTTATTTTTTTCATTTTATCTTCAAAGAAGCTTTATGTTATAGAAAAGTCACTTACAGAATATAGGGGATTCCCATATACCCAACATCCTCCTTCTTTTCCCCTTTCCCCTATTAATAACATTTTACATGTGGATGGTACATTTGTTACAATGGATGTACAAATATTGAAGCATTGTTTCTAATCATTGTCAATGATTTACATTATGGTTTACATTTTGGACCACACTTTTATAAATTTTGACAAAATTTAACATGACCTGTATCCATTACTGCAAGATCATGTAGAACAATTCCAATGCCCCCAAAATACCCCATGTTCCATCTATTCTATTCCTCCCTCCCCTTCCTCTCAGGACCCACGGCAACCATCAAGCTTCACTCCTTGAAGAACAAGATTCATGGTTCCTTTTACTTGCAACTTGAGGGTTTAATGTACTGGCCTGTCTTCCCCTATTAGGCACTGCCTATGCTCTCGAGAGACTCCCATCGCTCTATTTGAGAACATAGCAGTATTCCCCAGAATGGGAGTCCAACACCTTCCCATTCATTGTGTGGGTCTCCATCCACTGATACCACACACTATGACAAGATAAACATACACTTCCTAGAAGCCTGCCCCATGTGTGCCCTGTCCCTCATGCCCCCCACATCCAACACCCTAAACCAGTAACCCTCCATTGCCATATTTGCCAAAAGAACATCGCCAACGTTGAAGTTTCAACCGCTTGTGCATTTTTAATGTTTTAACTTGATCATTGTATTGAATAGCTGTTATAGTTTTGGAAAGTTTTTTATGTATTTTTGCCTTTCAGCCAAGAAAGTACACGGAGGCATGTACTATTTTGACATATAATTATTAAATGCCACATAAATGCCACTGCTTGGCAGTGGAAGGGTACAAAGAAGCCTTCCTTAAGGACCTAGCTTTCAAGCCAGGGATATACAATTTGCGTGCATGAAATAACCAAAAAGGAAACCACACAAAGCAGATTGCCTAAGTGCCAGATTATGAGTATGGTCCCTAGAACCGTGAGGGAAGAGATCAGTTCTTTTTGGTTCACCATTGTGCACAGTACTAGCTCATAGCAAGTACTCAAAATAATCCTTATGGTATGCAGGGATGAAGGGACCTAAACAAGGTTTTGTAGAAGACTGGGATGGAGCTGACCCTAAAACGATGAGTTCAAGTTGGAGAAGGTCAAGGTGAGGGCAGATGTCACCACTTGGAGAAACAGCATGAGCAGAAGCATAGCAGGGAGCAGCATCTGTAGGCCAGAGGGTGTGAGAAGGAGAGAATGAAGCCTGTGCTGGCACAGCCGGGTCTCCACCTATGGGGAGCTCTGAGTATTATGCTGAGAGCCACTCTAGCGGGCTGTAAAAATGCAAAGCACAAGACACTGTGGCCATTGGTGAACTCAAGAAAAGGCACAAGGTGCCCACATAAGAATACAGAATGGGAGACATGCCCTTAGATGGTACAAAACATGAGCTGGAATCCTGCAGAGAAGGAGGACCTCTAACTGGGCACAGCAGGGCTTGCTGCAGAGTGGAGGTTGCCTCTGAGCCAGGCTTGCTATGATAATGGCTGATATCTGAATAACCTTTTACAGTTTACAAAATGTCTTTTTCACACACTAGCTTAGTTAATGCTCACAATGACCCTGGGGTGTCAGCACAATTATTATCTCCTGCTTTAAGGATGGGGAAGTTGAGGCTCGGAGAGGTGAAATAACTTGCCCAAGGTCCGTCAGACCCTGTGGGCAAGACTGCTTTCTGAAGGACAGACGAAATAAGGGTCAGCAAAAGATAGAAAAAGCAAAAGTAAGGTGTCTCTGATGTCTTTCTACATATTATGACAGCCCAAAGGCGGTGTCGTAGCTTCTGAGGGCTGCCATAGCAAAGCACCACGAACAGGGTGGCTTCAAAGCATAGAAATGCACTGTCTCCACGCTGGAGTCTGGAAGTCTGAAGTTAAGTCATCGGCAGGTCCATGCTTCCCCCTGAAACCCGTGGAGGAGAGTCCTTCCTTGCGTCTTCCTAGTTTCTGGTGGGCTCTGGCAATCCTTGGAGCTCCTCGGTCTGTAGATGCATCACTCCCGTCTCTGCCTCCATGTCCATGTGCCCGTCTTTCTTGTCTCCATCCCCACGTGGTGTTCTCCCCTCTGTGTCTATCTGGGTGTGTCCAAATTTCCTCATCTTACAAGAACACCATTCATATTGGGTAAGAGTCCACCCTAATCCAGTTGGCCTCATCTTAACTAATCACACCGTCAAAGACCCTATTTCCAAATAAGACCAGGAACATGTCTTTTGGGGGGTCATAGTTCAACCCATAACAGACAGTGATAGAGCTGCTGTCACAGTGAACAAAGGCAGACAATATTTTTTTCATGTATTATTGCCTTATGTGGTTTTTTTTTTGCCATATAATGGCATAAAGTTATTTTTTTCCCCCAACAATGGCATAAGGGATTAAATGCCACGAAGTTAAAATAACAAAGACCAAACTATCTCAAGGTTTTAGTCCAAATCATGTTAATATACAATTGCAACCATCTGCATCATGTTTTCTTTCTCCTTTTATGATCTTTGCACTTAAGGGGCTTCCAATCTGTTTGCAAAGGGAAAACACGCATGTTCATAGCAGCAGATGCCTGTGGTGGCTTGCAGGGCATTTTGCCAGATCCTCTCAGCTTTGCTGCCACATCTGAAGCCAATGCAGGCCACTCAGCTGTGGCAGACCTGAAAGTACAAAAAAGGGGAGGTTAGGGGAGGTTAAAGTCCCCTAGGGCAGAAATCCATGGCTGTATGCTTCAGTCTCCCCTCTTTGGTTGGGTCATTTTCTACATGTCTTCGAGGGATCCCAGTGGAATTGAGACCCAGTTGCTCAACGCAATAACCAGCTTGTCATGCATCCTTGATTGGGTTTTCTTCCTTCTCCGTCTCACACTCCACGCTGCCTTACTTCTGCTTTCTGGCATCATCTTCCAAATAAACTATCTCCTCTCAAGTTCTTGACTCAGGCTCTGCTTTCTGGAGAACTCAGACTAAAAAGCACTTTTGCTCACTCATATTTCTAGAAAAGCCCGCTCTACAAGGCAATAAAGTGACCCCACTAAGCATGCATTCATTAATTCTTCTATGAACTCAGAGTGAGGTGGGTGGAGTAGGCTTTGTGTGGAAGAAGAGGCTCGACCCAGTCTGTCCCAAGTGTGGACACATTGGCTTTGAATGAGGAGTGGCAGAGGAAGGTCATTTTCCTCCTGAAAGATGGACCATAGTGAACAAATGGTTGGGGTTTTGGAAGAGCTGAAAGAATGAAGAGGCATGCTTGGCTGGAGTGGATGTTAGATTAGAAGGACAGAGAGATAGGTTTTAGATTTGGAGAGACAGGTTGAGGCTTGGTTGTGTTGGGTCTTGAGTAGCCAGGTGTCTCTCTTTGCTTGGGATTTTATTACAGGTGACAGCTTTGCTTCTATTTTGAGTCATGCTGTGGAGGGAATTCTTTTTCCTTAGCAAGCATTTTTTCAGTAAATTGTTGAGCCTGGATTTGCTAGTTGAAGAATCTTTTTCCTACCTGCCCCTTTATCCTAGCTTGGAGCCTCCAATCCTCTCAGACACTCTCCGACCTCAGCTTCCTTCAAGAGTTTTCATTGTGCTTCAGCCCATCCTACATTTCTTCACCCTGGCAATTTGGGGCTTTAAGAAAAGGATTTGGCAGAGTGCCTTCTCCATATGACCAACATCTGTGTTTGCACCTGTGATGTTTTCTTTAGGTAAGCCTTGAGGGTAGTGTGTGCATTTGAGTGTTGACAATAGCTCTCAGCAAATTCTAGGTGTCTAGTGATCAGATGGTTCCAGTCAGGGATTGAGTTGCTGCCTCATTTCCTGAGGGGACCAGGAGACGTGCCGACTCACAAAAGTACCACTTCCTGACAATTCTTCCTTGTTCTCTGAGAACCCTGACCTCTGAGCTGGTTGTTACATTTTATTTGATCCTTTGGTTCACTCATCTGCTGTGGTCTTCGGAAGCCTAGTGCAGTAGTGGTCAAGCGTGGCCATGAACTTTTTCAGTTTGGCAAAAGACCCCAAGAACCTGCTTCTCCTGCCAATGTCAGTCAGCAGTGCTTTTGGCTAATAACCCTCTATATTTGCATAGTGCTTTCTAGAGGGCAAAGTACTTACATACATTGAATTGCTTTCTCATCTTTATGATAACCCTGTGAGGTAAGCAGGGCAAGTATTGTTTCCATTTTATACATAGAGTGAGTCGTTGGGTGACATGCCCAAGGTCACATAACTGGTTAGCATCAGAGTGGAAATTTGAAACCAGAACTCACCACAAAACTGCACTGCTAATGGAGATAGTGAGAAGAATAAGACCAAATCCTTACTAAAAGGATTATAAAATATAGTGTGAGAGAGACCAGACAAGCAGGAACAGAAAAGCTACTTGGGTTCCAAGTGCCAAATTAGTTCTGGAGATGATAACTGCTCTTGGCCTACAGAGGATTCTTCCTGATTCTTCCTACAGAGGATAAGGCTGAGGGGGGCAGAGTATATGATTGAATCCACGCCCTAAGGAAAACCCACTTAAGGTGGGATATCCTTTGCCATTTGAACGAGTTCATTTTGGGCAAAAAGATACAGATAAAAAATTAATAGCTTCTAAATGATCTGAACAGATCTATGAATGACAGAGCATTAAGTAATCACTACAATTGACCAATATTTATCTAACTTTAAATGTCAGCAGGGAAGAACATGACTCTTCTCTGTGCCTGCAGGTGACATGACTCAGTTGAAAGCTGGGCTTTGAAGGCATGAGACCTGGTTCCTATCCCTACTTGCTGGCTGTGGGACCTTGGCCAAGTCATTAAACTTTTTGTGCTTTATTTTCCTTCTCTGTACACCAGGATAATAATTTCAAACTCAAAAGATTGTTGTGAAGATTAAAGGGAGGATATAAGTGAAACTGACTGGCATTGGGTGTTACATACATTAGTTCCTTTTCTATTCAAACATTTTGGAGCATAGTTGGTAAAAACATCTTGAGGTAGATGTACCAAGGGTTTGACCCAGAGGTGCCATTCTTGTGCTCCTCTCTGCAAAGCTGTTTTATCCATTACGTGCTGTAGAAGATACACTGCCTTAGGTGTAATAGCTTATAGGGGACAATGGGAATCTTGGGTACCTGAAAAGAAACTATAGTTAATATGGGACATGGGTCCACTTAACATTTTTGATTTGATGTGGGATGAGGACTCCAAAAGTTGGAGAGCCTCAGGCCTATGAAGTGCTTCAACCAGTTCTGGTCCTCAGGCTGGTGTGGCCATGAACTCCTTCATGAATGGAGCCATGGCTTGGCATTCCAGATGAGGCAGAGTCTGCCAGGGTTTGCATTGGTTCTCCTGACCTTGACTCTCCTTCAATGGGCAGAAAATCAGAAAGCAAAGAGGAAGCCTGGTAGGCACTGATGAATGGTTTAGGTCAGGGGTCTGTGGGCTCTTTCTTGTTAGAGGATACTTTTTGGCTTCTTAATAATAAGGCACTTCACAATTTAAATTTGACTTATACTTAACGTTATTTAAAAATTTAGCAGTCTTCACTGTCCTCTTTCAGTTGTGGTGAGAGTCCCAGAAAAAGAAACTAAACTCTGGTAGTGTTTTGGTAATATGAAGACATCCGTATTACAGCCTAACTCTCTCTGCTTACTTACTAAATGCCTAGTTAGTTGCTGTTTGTGTTGGATTATGGTACCATTTTCTCCTTTTGTGAAAGATGCCTCATGTCAGTGGAGCTGCTGGATGGAGTCCGGAGATAAGCTGAAGCATGTGGAATAGAAGAGGAATTGTTTCTGCCAGGAGCCTGGAGCTCCCAGAAGTGGTTTTGATTTCCAGCAATTAAGTTAAAGCTTATGCCTCTCAAAATCACTACATTAATCCTAGATAATTTTAAGGAGTCCAAGAGAGTGACTACTAGAATGCCATCAGATTTTAAAAAGTACCGTGTGCTAACAGGGATTTAGCAGCCAGAGAAATTGACCCGTGTGTGTGCGTGTGTGGCTTGGGGTGGGGGTGGGAGATTAGTTCCTTTACAAAAGGAAACTTCAATTGGTAAAAGAAGCCACACTGGGCTTGCTGTAGTTAGGGTATTCCCCCAGGCATTTAATATGCTCATGATTGATAATGAGATTTGCATCTATTGTTTTTTCAGGAAGTTATTGAACAAAGTGAGGAACACCTTCTCAGGGGTGGCAAAGGCAGAGCCGTCTGTGATTTTTTGAAAGACTATTGAACCTGAAACACAGCTTGGGAAAGTGAGGCCTGAGGAAATGTGACCAGGATGTGCAAACTACGGAGCAGAGCACCTGAGCTAACTGCAGGGATAGGAAGCGCCAAGAACAAGGAGCGTAAAGTTTACCTGGTTTATTGAACAGGTGTCATCACTGACATACATCACTAAGCACCAAGCCGAGACAAAGGCGACTTCCTCCTTTTCATGGCGTTGCTGTTTGCACTTGACTTCTGAGGCTGGCAGGACGAGTGGAGGGAAGTGGCAGTGATCCGGCCCAGTGGGTCTCGGGCTCCGTGACCTTCAGCAGCGAGCACAGCCCAACAAAGGGCAAGTCGTGGCACACCCAGGCTCCCCAACCCCGTCTCCCAGTGTGCCCGTTTCAGGAAATCAGAGAATGTTGGATTTCTCCAGTCCTGCGGGAGTGGCACAGCCCAGGAAAGCACTCAAAGTCTTTTTCTTCTGGTCTTGGCATGGGGAAAAACTGTAAGAATAACTAACTCCACCCACTCACTCCTGGTCAGTGCTAGGGGAAAAAAAAAAAAAAAAGAATATCCCGAAAAATCATCAGAGGTGCACATTTATGTTACTTTAAATAGATGGTCAAGTCCAGAATTCAGTTTGCAATGCACGATAACAAGTATCTGATCCACTTTACCAAGTTTACTTTGCAGAAGAGTTCACACTAAGATTCTTTTTAAAAGCAAATATTTAAAATTTTAAATATTTCAATCTACAAGAGTTCAATTTGTATTCAGCTTTTAGAAATGTGTACATTGACTAAAGAGAGGGACAGATGAAAGTGAAAAAAAAATGAATTGCTCAAATTTCTTAAAATTTATTTTAAAATTTACTCGCAGTATCATTCACTTTTTGTTTGGACAGTTCTGTGAGTTTCGAGAAATGCAGAGTCATGTAACCACCATGACAAGACATTGGACATGCAATTATCACCCAAAATTCCCTCATGTTGTCCTTTTGTTGTCAACTCCTTCCTCCACTCCTAACCCTTGGCAACTTGTTCTTTGTCCCTATAGTTTTGCCTTTTCCAGAATGTCTTATCAATGGAATCATACAGTATATAGACCTTTGAGCCTGACTTCCTTCATTTACCGCAATGCATTTGAGATTCATCCAGGTTGTTTGTATATATCAGTAGTTTGCTCATTTTTATGGCTGGGTATCATTCCATCACACAGATGTACACAGTGTATGGATCCTTTCATCAATTGAAGGGCATTTGACTTGTTTCCAGATTTTGATGATTATGAATTCTGCTATTCTAAACATCTGCAAACAGATTTTTATGTGAACATAAGTTTTTCATTTCTTGTGTGTAAATACCTAGGAGTGAATTTCTGATTCATATGGCACGACTGCATTTAACTTTATACGAAACTGCCAACTAGTTTTCTAAAGTGGCTCTAACATTTTACATTCCCACCAGAAATATATGAGAAGTCCAGTTGCTCTGCACCCTTTTCATCACTTGGTGTTGTCAGTTTTTGTTTTTGCATTCATTCTGGACTTTAGCCATTAATTGCATCTGTATCTCATTGTTTTAATTTGCATTTCCTTCATGACTGATCATTTTGACAATCTTTTCGTGTGCTTGTTTGCCATCCTTTTTGGTGGTGTGTCCTCATTTTTTAGTTGACTTACTTGTACCTTATTGATGATTTTTGAGAATTCTTTAAGTATTCTGGATAAAGGTCCTTTGTCAAATATATAATTTGCAAATATTTTCTTCAGGCTGTGGCTTGTGTTTTCTTTCTCTTAACAGTGTCTTTCAAGAGCCAAATTTTTTTATTTTGATGGAGTCCAATTTATAAATTTTTATTTTATGCATTGCGTTTTTGGTGTCTTATCTTAGAACTCTTTGATTAACCCAAAGTCAAAAAGATTTTTTTCCCCTATCTTTTCTTCTAGAATTTTATAATTTTACTCTTTAAATTTGGGTATATGATTAATTTAGAGTTAATTTTTGTATGAGGTATGAGGTATGGGTAAAGGTTTAATTTTTTGTATATGAACACCTAAACATTCCATCATTATTTTTTGAAAAAACAAATAAACAAAAAAAATCCCCAAAACAACAAAAACATACACTTTCTCCAATGAATTGCCTTTGCACTTCTGTGAAAAATCATTTGACCATATTTGTGTGGGTCTTTTCTGGACTTTCTAGTCTATTCCATTCATCCACTTGTCTATGCTTTCACCAATACCAGACAGTCTTTATTATTGGAGTTAGTCTTGAAATCAGGTGGATCTCCTTTGCTATTTCAGTTCTTTTGCTTTACTTTATCAGATTTAGAATCCATTTGTCAATATCTACAGAAATCCTGTTGGGATTTTGGTTGACATTACATTGAATCTATAGATCAATTTGGGGAGATTTCACATTGTAACAATATTGGCTCTTCCAATCCATGACTATGGTACATTTCTCTATTAATTTAGGTCTTCTTTGACTTTCTTCATCAATGTTTTATAGATTCCAGCATACAGATCCTGCACATATTTTGTTAGGTTTATATTTATGTATTTCATTTGTTAGTATTATTGTAAGTGATACTTTAAAATTTTTTTATTTTCAATTGTTCTCTACTAGCATGTAGAAATTCTACTGATTTTTTGTATATTGACCCTGTATACTGTGGTCTTGCTAAACTCAATTATTAGTTATAGGAAATTTTTTGTTGTTGTTGGGATTTTGTGCATAGAAAATAATGTATGCAAATAGAGACAGTTTTATTTATTTCTTTTCAATTTGTATGGTTTTAATGTTTTTATTTGTCCTAATATAATGGTTGGGGTTTACGATTTGATGTTGAATAGGAAGGGTGAGAGTGGATATCCTTCCCTAGTTCCTAATTTTAGGGGAAATATAGTCAGTCTTTCTCCATTAAGTATATTAGCTATAGGTTTTCTTGTGCATATCTGTTTCAGGTTAAAGAAGTTTCCGTCTATTCCTGGTTTTCTGAGAATTTTTATTATGACAGGATGTTGAATTTTTTCCAATGGTTGATGTGATCATTTGGTCTTTTTTCTTTAGTCTGTTAATATGGTGAAATACATTGATTTTGGAATATTGAACTAGGAGAGCTAACCCCTCTTTCATTCCTGATATTAGTCATATGCATTTTCTCTAAGTTTTTCTTGGTCAGTTTGGATAGAAGTTTCATAATTTAAAAAAAAAATCTTTTCAAGTAATCAGTATTTGGTCTCATTAATTTTTTTCTTTATGGTTTTCTAATTTCATTTTTATTGATTGTTCTTTATAACTTTCTTTCTTCTGCTTATTTTGATTTAATTTGCTCTTGCTTTTCAAATTTTTTAAGGTGGAAGCTTAGGTTATTGATTTAGGATATTTCTCCCACCCCCCAAGATGGCTCCCTCATCTGTTTACTCACTGTTTTGTTTTGTTTTGTTTTTGCTCATTGTTTGTGCTCATTGTCTGCTTGTTGTTTGTTTGTCTTCTTTAGGAGGCACTGGGAAATGAACCCGGGACCTCCCATGTGGGAGGCAGGTGCTCAATTGCCTGAGCCACATCTGCTCCCCAAGATATTTCTTTCTTAATGCAGCATTAATTGCTGTAAATTTCCCTCTAAACACTGCTTTAGCTGCGTCTCACAAAGTTTGATATTTGATATGTGATATTTTCATTCAGTTCAAAATACTAATTTCCCTTTGGATTTTTCTTTGACCCATGGATTATTTAGAAGTGTGTTGCTAAATACCCAAATATTTGGGATTTTCTAGATATCTTTCTCTTATTGATTTATGGTTTAATTCCATTATGGTCAGAGGAAATACTTCGTATGTTTTGATTATTTTAAGTTGTTATGGTTTGTTTTATGGCCTAGAATAAAGTCTGTCTTGGTGAATATTCCATGTTCACTTGAAAAGAAGTGTAGTTTGAGGTTATTCAGAGAAGTGTTCTATAAATGCTGATTGGATCAATTTGATTGTTAATGTTGTTTAAGTCTTTTATATCCTTACTGATTTGTCTGTCTCTCATTCCATTGACAACTGAGGGAAGTGTGTTGAAGTCTCCAAATATAATATGAATTTGTATATTTCTCATTTTAGTTCTCTCAGTTTTTGTTTCATGTATTTTGAGGCCTGTTATTGGGCCCATACACATTTAGGATTGTTATGTTGTCTTGGTGAATTGACTCCTTTCTTGTTAAATAATGACCTTCTTTTCCTCAGTAATTTTTTCTGTTCTGAAGTTTACTTTGTTATTAATATAGCATCTTCATGCTGACCTGATTTTGTGATAATCAGGGTAGGCTAAACATTTGCTATATTAGGAACCATGCATGTGTCCCCAGACCTAGTTTTTCTCCCTAGGTCTGGTTTTTAGAATGCTGGTGATTAACTAAGCCTGATTTATTATATGACTATCCTGTATGGGAAAAGACTGTAACTTTGGGTATCTTTGGTCAACCTTAAGAGATATAGCAGGGGGACAGATGTGGCTCAGGTGGTTGGGCATCCATCTCCCATATGGAGGGACCTGGGTTCGATCCTTGGGACCTCTTGGTAAAAATAAAAAAAAGAAAACTATAGAAGGCACACGGGCCCCCAGGCCCCGCGAGCCACGCAGCAAGATTATGATGTAACAGGAGAGTGACACAAGGGAGAGCCAAAACGAGACACACCAAAAAACCAGAAACTAAGGTGGCACAGGTGATAGGACGCCTCTCTCCCACATCGAAGATTCCGAGGATCAAATCCCAGTGAAGACAGGAGGAGAAGAATGAGAAGAGAGGGCAGGAAATGGACACAGAGAGTTGCCCAGTGAATGGTCACAGAAACAGCAAAAACAGGGGGTATAAAAATGGATAAAAGTAAATAAAGAAATCCTTAAAAAATGTATAGGGGAGGAAGATATGGACTATGGTTAGTAGTAATACTTTGATGATGCTTTTTCATGATTTGTTAACAAATGTTTCACAACAATGCAGGGGGTTTGGGGGTGGGGTGATGTGTGGGAGCCCTGTATGATGTTATGCATGTTTGTTTTGTAAGTTCATGATGTTTACTGAGCACTTATAGTTTATGTATGTTCATGTATGAATGATATACTTCAATAAATTGTTTAAAAATATATATATAGCATCTTCATCTTCCTTTTGATTAATGTTTGCATGGTATGTCTTTTTTCACTTTTAACCTATCTATATCATATGTTTAAGATAGATTTTTTGTAGATACCATGTATTTAGGTCTTTTTTAAAAATCTAATGACAATCTGTTTTTTAATTAATGTGTTTAGACCATTTATAGATAATATAATTATTGATATGATTGGATTTAGGTCTGCCATTTTATTATTTGTTTTCTGTTTGTCTCATATAGTTTTTTCCTCTGTTCCCCATTTCCTATCTTGTTTTGGATTATTTAAATATTTTAATTTATTCGTTGACTCTTTGGATATATCTCTTAGCATTATTCTTTTTAATTGGTTGCTCTGGTGGTTACAATGTACATACCTAACTTTCTACAATCTACTTAAAGTTAGTATTTTACCACTTCAAGTAAAATGTATAAGACCTTATAACCATTGGTTCCCCTTTATGTTATGGTTGTCCTGTGTATTATATCTACATATTTTAAAGAACTTAAAACAAGAAAATATTCTATTATTTTTATTTAAGTATTTATAATTTTTGGTGCTCCTCTTTCTTCATTCCTGAAGTTTCAGGTTTCCCTTCAGTATCATTTCCTTTCAGCCTGAAGAGTTTCCTTTAGCATTTCTTTTAGAACAGGTCTGCTGGTGACAAATTCTTAGTTTGTCTGCATCTGAGAATGTCTTTATTTCACCTTCATCCTAGAAGATGAATATACAAGCATTTATGAGTTTGGGTTGACAATTTTCTTTTAGCACTTTAGGGATGTTCTTCCATTGTCTTCTTGCCTTCGTTATTGCTCATGAGAATTTTGCAGTCATTTGAATTGGTGTTCCCATATCTGTAATGTGTCATTTTTCTCTGACTGCTTTCAAGATTTTTTCTTCATATTTAGATTTCAGCAATTTGATTGTGATTTGTTGGTTTTCATTGAGTTTACTTTGCTTGGGCTTCACTGATAATGTTGAATTTGTAAATTTATGTCTTTCGCAAACTTTGGAAAGTTTTCCCTTTTATTTCTTCAAACATTGTTTCTGCAGCAATCTCTCTTCTCTCATTCTGGGACTCCAATGACATGAATTCTAGACCTTTTGATATAATTCCATAACTCTGTGAGGCTCTGTTTATATTGTTTGTTTGGTTTTTACAATCCATTATTTCTGTTCTTCAGATTAGAAAATTGCTATTCTTCTCTTTAGGGTTATTGACTCTTGCCCCTATCATCATCATTCTACTATTGAGCCCATCTGGTGAATTCTTTATTTCAGACATTATTATTTTTTAATTCTAAATTTACCAGTGTTTTTTTTTAAAGTTTCCTTTTCTCTTCTGAGAATGTCTACCATATATCCTTCCACCAAAACAACTATTGAACTGGAAGGAATGGTCTAATCAACTACTTTGGAACTCTGGAGTCTAGTGTAACACTTACAGCAATCAGGGAAAAGCTGGATAAAAAGGTGGTAAATTTTGGTAAATAGTGAATTTCACCTGCCATGTAGCAGCTACCATCCTCCATGCCCCAACTTCATTGCAAGCAGCTGTGGAGACTGCAGCCCACATTCCTGGTGTTTGCTGTGGCTTGCTGGTGTGAGAGTGGGAAATAAAGATCTTGTCCTCCAAAAACCAGGGATATGTGGGTCTAATTTCTGAGAGCTGCTTTTTCTTACTAGATGCCCATCATGGAGAGTGCCCCTTCTTTCAATCCCACAAGTTGAAGTAGCAAGTCTTGGAGGAGATTTAAAGAGGCAGTGCCCCTCCCTTCTCCCAGTTGGGAGCAAAATTAATTTAGAAAAGTCACAAACTGATGGCTCCAACCCCCAAAAAGAAATATCAACCTTCTCTGAGGAGTGGGAAATTAGATTTCTTGCATTACCACAACATAATACTCAGAATGTCCAGTTCTCAACAGCAACAAAAAAAATTGCAAAGCATAGAAAGAAACATGAAAAGTATGACCAATTCACAGGAAATAAAAGAATTTCCAGAAACCATCCCTGAGGAACTCATACACTGGAATTATTAGTTAAAGATGTTAAACCATCTGTCTTAACTCTATTCAATGAACTAAAGGAAAACATGGACAAAAAAGTAAAGGAAGTTAGAAAAACATTGAGCAAAATAAGGAGATAGAAATGATAAAAAAGAGACAAACAGAAATTCTGGAGCTGAAAAGTAAAATAATTGGAATGAAAAACTCACTAGAGGGGTTCAACAGAAGATTTGAGCAAGCAGAAGAAAGGATTAGTGAACTTGCAGATAAGGCAATAGAAATGATCAGTACGAGGAGCATAAAGAAAAGAATAAAGAAAAGTAAACAGATACTGGGGGACCTGTGAGATATCATCAATCATACCAACATACACATCATGGGAGTCCCAGAAGACAAGAGAGGAGAGAGGCAGAAAAAGTATTTGAAGAAATAATGGCTGAAAACTTCCCAAATCTGATGAAAGACATGAATATACATACCCAAGAATCTCAACAAATTTCAAGCAGGATAAACTCAAAGAGTTCCACACTGGAACACATTAACGTCAAATTGTCAAAACCCAAAGACAGTTTTGGAAGTAGCAAGAGAGAAATGAATCATCTTATACAAGTGATCCTCAAAAGGATTAACAACAAATTTCTCATCAGAAACCATGGAGGCCAGAAGGCAGTGAGATAACATATTTAAAGTTCTGAATGAAAAAACTCAACCAAGA
The DNA here is from genome assembly GCA_029593785.1 of Cabassous unicinctus. NCBI lineage: Eukaryota > Metazoa > Chordata > Mammalia > Cingulata > Chlamyphoridae > Cabassous > Cabassous unicinctus. Next base: position 20,666 of record JAQZBX010026193.1, read on the forward strand.
ATTCTATATCCAGCAAAATTATCCTTCAAGAAAGAAGGAGAAATTAAAATGTTTACAGATAAACAAAAGCTGAAGGAGTTCCTCACCAGAAGACCTGACATACAAAAAATGCTAAAGGGAGTTCATCAGGCTGAAATAAAAGGACACTAGACAATAACTTGAACCTATAAGAATAAATAAAGAACACTGGTAAGTGTAACTACAAAAGTAAATATAAAAACCTATATTATTGTACTTTTGGCTTGCAACCCTTTTTTCCTATATGGCTTAAAAGGCAAATGTGTAAAACAATACTTTAAATCTATGCTAAGGGGTATATTATATATAAAGACATAATCTGAGACAATAAGTTTGTAAAGGGGAAAGGATGGAAATACTTAGGAGTAGAGCATTTGTTTACTACTAAAACTAAGTTTGTATTATTCAAACTACGTTGTTGTAAGTTTAAGCTGTTAATTGTAATCACAAAGGTAACCACTAAGAAAATAACTAGAAAATATAAAGAGAAGTAGGGAATTAAAATGACATCTGCAAAAATAATCAACTAAAAAGAAAAAGACAGAAATGGAGTAATTGCAAATAAGACATACGGGAACAAAATATCTAAATGTCAGAAGTAAATCTTCCTCATAATAATTACCTTAAATGTTAATGAATTACACTCATTTATTAGAAGGCAGAGATCAGATTGAATTAAAAGAAACATCCATCTTATGTTGTCTGCAAGAGACTCACTTTAAGTTAAAAGACACAAAGAAGTAAATAGAGGGAAAAGATATTATATGCATATAGTAACCAAAAGAGAGCTAGGGTAGCTATATTATTGTCAGACAAAATAGACATTAAGTCAAAAAAAGTAACAACAGATAAAGAAGGACATTATATAATGATGAAAATTTCAGTCCAGCAAGAATATATAAAATTATAAGCATACATACCTAATAATAGAGCATGAAAAGATATGAAGTAAAAATTGACAGACTTGAAGGGAGAAATAAGAAGTTCTACTATAATAGTTGGAGGATTCAACATACCACTTTTAATAATGGATAGAATATCTAGACAGAAGATCAATAAGGAAAGAGAGGACTTGAACAACACTATAAACCAATTAGACCTAACAGACATCTATTGAACACTCCATCCAACATCACTAGAATATACATTCTTCTCAAGTGCCTGTGGATCATTCTCCAGGATAGACTATGTTAGGCCACAAATCAAGACTTAATAAGTTTAAAAAGATTGAAATCATACAAAGTTTCTTCTCTTATCGCAGTGAAATGAAGCAGGAAATCAATAACAGAAGGAAAACTGGAAAATTTTGAAATGTGTGGAACTCAAACAGTGGGTCAAAGAAGAAATCACAAGAGAAATTAGAAAATACTTTCTAAGAGATAAATGAAAATGAGAACACAACATATCAAAACATATAAGATTCAGTGAAGGCAGTGCACAGAAGGAAATTTATAGCTGTAAATACCTACATTAAAAAAGAGGATCATAAATCAATAACCTAATTCACACCAAGATGATGAGTGCTTGCACAATGAGTCAGCTGCCTACTTCTCTCTCCACTCTCTAGAAAACCACCCAAGATACAAGCAGTCAGAAGTGATCCCATCTGGATTCCAGTAGTTCAGATGTGTCTTCTTACTGAACTCAGTAAATTCAGTCAAATGTGCACACACACATCACCCAAGAACAACTGTCTGGTGTTGGGGACGTACAACAGGGTCATAACATAATACTTGTAACAAAGCAATATTTCTTTGACTTAATCTCTTCCTCAAAACTTTGGGTATTCCAGCCCATCACACTTTCCTTGGTGTGAAACTGCACTCTACCTTTACAACCATAAACTGTGATGAGAGTGCAAAATTTTGTGTTCCACATGGGCCCAAAGATTCTGAACCTCCAGCACCAATTGCTGGAGACTGGTTGAAAGCACAATCCTAATGCAAGTCTTGGTGTATTTAAAGTTACCCCTACCCCCAAAACTAGCCATTTCCCCTAGGCAGTGTTGTCAACCTCAGCATCACGACCTCTCCTTGCCCACCCCCTAGCCCCTGGATCATTTCTTTTTTTATCCATTTGCCTTCCAGGTGAGTAAGGGGGAGTCTCTTGTTATATAAGATTTAAGAGTCTTAATCGTGGGAGCTAGGGGTTAGACCCAAGGAGTCATTGACCACCAGCTCGCCATGTGTGTCTGAACATCATTGGATTTACAGTGAGAATATGGCTTAGGCCATCCCATTGGTGTCTTCAGTACACACAAAAATATACACACACTCATGCACAAGGAATGCAACAGTTGTCCACTTATGGAACTTGCAAAACTGCAAGCAGCTTCAAATAGCATTTAGATTCATTAATGTGTGACATGTCCCAACATTTGACTGTCTTTCTCATTTTTTCCCTCCTTATTTATCTCCAGATTTAGGGCTGAAATACTGAGACATCTGGGTGCCCAGAGCAGGCTGATAAATTGATGACCCTTTAAGCCAATTCTTTAAATGTTTGTTCAACATTTATTTAGAGGAGTGGCTGATGGCTGCATGGGGAAGATTAGGGAAGGCAGTGGTAATCCCTAGCCTCTTTAGTATCCTGTACAGCTCAGCTCTCGTCCCAAATCTGAATTTACCCAGACTTGCCTCCTCAGAAGGAAGTTCAGTGGTCATGTGTTGTTATTTGAGCATACTCCCTTGGGGTCTCCCCCTGACCCCAATAGTCACATCCCCCAACTTCCGATCACATCTAATACTATCCATGAGAGAAGGTTGAACACACACCCAATCTACATGATTATCCATTTTATTATATTTTTGAAGATATTTTAGTGCTCCTTATAGATTGGCATTCTACATAGCTGCCCAGACTTCCTTCTTCTTAATTCTGGCCTTGACTATTTGTAACTCCTCCCCTGTATTTCAGGTTATGTTTCTGTCTCCCTGCTATTTATCAATACGTTATTTAAGTTCCACTTCCTTGTTGAAGCTTTACCTAGGAACCAAACTCCACAACGATCTTGTGCTCTTCTGAACTCTTATGGCCCTTCTCATATGTAATAATTATATTTTTCATTTACCATCCAACAGTCGGTCTGTCGGTTCAACAAACAGCTATTAGAACCAGGATTGCTGTGGAGATATGGGGATATAAAAATGAATGAGGCAGATGTCTAGCTTTAAGAGTCTATAATCTGTCCTATACCGTTATTTATTTCTGTGAGTGCATCTGATCTTTCCAGTTAAATTATAAGTGACTTGAAATCGTAGATCTTGTCTTGTATTTCTTTTGGCCAGTAGTGCAAAGTGGGTTCCCTGGCAGCAGATGCTGAAATGATTAGTGTGCAGGAAGTTCATTAGGCAGTGCTTTAGGAATCAACACCTATGGAGGGAAGTTGGAAGCAAGATTGGGCAGAGGGAGAAATGGAACTGTGGTACAGGCCCAACAGAAGCCCTAGACAACCCTGCCAGGAGTTTGGGAAACTGGATGACTCTTCAGAGCTATCCCAAGTTGGAGTTAACTGTATGGGGGAATTTCACACATAGTTTTTCAAATGTTCACAGTGAGTGGATATCCAGTTCAATGAAGCTCACTTTCTGATGGATTTATTATGGTATAAAATTAGTCTGGAGGTGCTGCTTTCTTGCCTCCAGTTCTCCCAGAGTCTACTTAGCTATATCAGGCACACCCTTAGGCGAATATGTGTGTGCACTCTTCAGCCTTCTAGCTGGGGCTGCTCAGTTCCTGAGGAACAGCTGCAGGCACGGTCCTGAATTCACGTTCAGAAACCTTGACGTGTTCTTTGTGCTCAACTTCAAGAAATCCAGTTGTTAGGTCTGGGATGTTGGAATTAACTAATATTTTCTGCAATGTAGTTATTAATATACCTAATATCACTATAATAATCTTTAAAATGTTGTCTCTACTCTCATCTGTTCTAATCATCCTCATCCTTGGAGTGCCCTTTGAAAGCAATTAATATTGAGCATCTACTGTGTGTTAGGCACTGGGCTGGACCCTGGGGAAAGTACCTTTGAGAGAGATGCCATCCCTGACCTCAAACCTACATGGGACATAAATGAGTGCATAAATTATTAGTATACAAGGTTTTAGGGCACTACAATTATGTACATGGGTGGCCATATAATTTATTGTCCTAACTTGGGCATTTTTGAGAGTGGAAGGAGGGAACTATTACTAAATAAGCTAGGACATCGGGTATAAACTAGGCCTGTCCCAAGCAATCTGGAATGTAGGGTCATCCTACTTATTAAGTGCCACGTGAACTTACAAAACAAGGTATTAATTCAGATTGAGAATATGATGGAAAGGTTAACTGGAGAATGGAATTTTGAAACTGGAACTGAAATATGTTCATAAGAGTAAGATTGAGGCTTCACGATTCAATGGCAATTCCAGGAATATGTATGACAAATTCAAACCAATGAGACTTGAATGCATGGCTTATAGTACAGTGTAGTGACAGATGAGTCAAGAAAGTTGGGTTGGGTTCTTATGGTGTAGTGTCTTCAATGTCGTACTAAGATTTTTGGATTTAAAACTGTAGATACAAGTGAACTATCAAAATTTATTGAACATGGGGAACAAAGGATAAATCTGGATGTTGGATAGAAAATAAATTAGAGAAGGGAAAAGTTGGAGTCGAGAAACCAGTTAGAATATATTTCAGTAGTCCAATTAGTGTAAGATGAGTGTGAATAGAAAAGTGTGGAATTTTGACCCCTACTGGAAGTCTTGGTTCTTATTTAATTATGAGAGGAGAGGGGAGAGGTCTCTGGACTGGGAGACTTGGTTAAGTGGTTGCCATTAATTGAGGCAGTAAACCTTTAAGGAGCAAATGGTTGAGGCTGACAAATGGTGTAAGATAGTGACTTTTCTGTTAGAAATGATGAACTTGTGGTGCTTCTGTCCAGAGAGAAGGTGACTAATAGCACAGCTTCTACAAAGATTGCACAGGGACCCTGCTGGGAGCTACCTTCTGGAGGCATGCTGAAAGACCACAGTGCAGCCCAGTCCCAGGGCCTTGAAGTGGTTCCAGAGGCCACTGAGTAGAATAGACCCCATTGCTGGGGGGTTGCTGCCAGTTCCTTGGGTACTATGACTCAGGATGGTCGTGCACAGGAGAATGGAGGAGCCATGTGATGGAGCCACATCTGAGATACCTCAATGGGGAGCAGCCAACAGGGACTGCTGAGGAAATTCACCACTCTGTCCACCCAGCCTGAGATTCCTCTATCACCAGAGCAAAGTCAAAAAGGACATCTCTTCAAAGGTAGAGATGGTTAGATTTTCCTTATGCTCCATGCTGAGAAACAAGTAAATCTGGTGGGGTTGGAAGCTTACACACTCTGGAGGCCTGAGCCAGTGATAGCCTAAAGATTCCCTCCTCTCTCCATAACTAGTCCCTAAAATCATCCAGGGTGAAACCATGGCTATTGTATGTCTATGTTCCCCAGGGAAGAGCAAAGACCTCAATGTTTATTGTTTAGACTGACAGCCACTGAGTTAGTCCAAGGCCTATCAGGCAGGCCAAAGTAACCTAAGTAGTCATATCCAGAGCCAAGGACTCAGTCCAGAGTTTTCACAATGGTTGCTTTGTCTTCTGAGACACAGAGGCGGACCCAGGTCCAATCCTTCTGAATGAGACAGGATATCTCTAACCTCTTTGCTCCAAATGCTGACATAACCTTCATGTTTACATAAGAAGAAATTGTGGCTGACTAGAAAACAGACAATTAAGAACCAAAAACCTGGTCCAGAGACCTGGGACCTCCTTTCAGCTTTATAATCAGCCTCAGGAGCAAAGCAGCAGGGTGGTGGGAATGGGGAATGTTATGGTTTCCTCCATCTACTCCCTTTTCAAAAGAACCCTAAACAGGATGATCAAAATTAATCCCTATCTTAAGTGTATCTCTTAATTGCACCAGAGCATACTTTAAGATGAGTCTTATCCCTGGAATGTACATTTTGGATTAGGATCAGTTTTAGACATGTCATTTCTTTTCACTGAAGTGAAGGGAAAACAAATTTTATTTATCTTCCATAAGATCTTTCCTCAATGTCTTTTACTTCTTTTTCTGCCATCACATTTTTACTATGACTGAAAGCCCTGTTAAGCAACTTCTTTATCCTTTGCACAGAGATTAGCAGTCCCCAGGTGATGGGAGTGTCGAGTGACTTGGTTCTGCCACTACTAAATGTATGACCTTAGAAACGTCGCTATGCTTCCTTTATCTCGGCAATTGCAGGTATTCTTCATCATTGAAAACAATTGGTACAAACTCTGCTTAAAATTGGGAACAGACATCCAAATTAAAAAGTGATGGAATCAAACCAAAAATCTTAAAAAATAAGTTTATGTTATTTTATATGTAAAATATAGATTTAAAACTGCTTTATTCTTGGAGAACAAAAAAACAACAAAAATATTTGTCTCTGGGGTGTGTGATTTTTCTGGCAAAAGTGTATGCTGCATAATGCAGTGGACTCCACTTCTTGTTTGAGTTTCAGAACACAATTAGAAGCTATCATTTTTTTGGAAAAATATTCAAGAACTTCATTAATTTTCCCAAAGGCTTTTTTTTTTATTTTGATTTTTAAATAAGCTTTAGACTACATAAATGTTACATAAAAAATATAGGGGATTCCCATATGCCCCACCCCACCCCCACACTTTCCCACATTAACATCATCCTTCATTAGTGTGGTACATTTGTTACAATTGATGAACACATATTGAAGCATTGCTACTAACTGTGGACTATAGTTTACATTATAGTTTATACTCTGTCCTGCACAATTTTATAGGTTATGACAAAATATATAATGGCCAGTATCCGTCATTGCAATGTCATGCAGGACAATTCCAATGACCTGAAAATGCTCTCATATTACACTTAGTCTTCCCTCTCCCTCCCCTCAGAGCCTCTGGTGGCCACTGCCTTTGTATAAATAATAAAAGTTCTTCCATTGCTATAATAATAATAAGTCTACTTTAGCCCATTGTTCATTCCCCAATCTTGAGGATTTGGGGATGGTGATGCCCACTCTGCTTCTAATTTAGAGGAGGCTTAGATCCCTGAGGGCAGATGGATGGAACTAACTTGCTTGCAGTTGCAGATACTCTCTGTTCCTTGGGATGGGCATTGTCCATTATTATCTCCTTGTTAGTTATCCTGGGTGAGTCCAATGAACTGGAGAGTAGGTGTTTCACCTCTGCTAAGATTCAGAGTTTAACTGGCACATGAACAGACCAAAGATTTAAGTCTCTGGGGCAAGTATAGTGCTAATTATCAGTTCAAATAAAAGGGGCAGAAGAGCCATTTATAGGGAAACTAAATAAGTCTAAGTCTGTTACACTGGGGAACATAAATTCCAAAGTAAGGCCCATTGATAGGGTGCTGAATTCCTGAGCTTGTCTGCCCTGCTTATAGTGTCTGGATGTCTCTAAAGCCCTCAGGAGCCTCACTGTTTGATCCACTGTTTACTGTGGCAGTCAATGAGATCCTGCTGAGACATGCATAAGTGGAACCTCTGGAATGACCTCCCGACTCACTTTGAAATCTCTTAGCCATAAAAACTCAATTGTATTTAATACTTCCCCCTTTTGGTCAAGGTCTTTTTTCGGATGCATTGCTAGTTAGTGCTTGGTAATAATTCCTTGGTACCAGGGAGGCTCATCCCTGGGAGTTATGTCCCACACTGGGGGCAGGGGGTGGGGGAAGGTAGTGGTTTATATGCTGAGTTTGGCTTAGAGAGAGGCTACATTTGAGTAACAAGGAGGCTTTCAGAAGGTAACTCTTAGGCAATATATAATACTAGGCTAGGTTTCAATTTCACAAGAAGAAGTTGATAAGTACAATCATCCATCTCAAGGGCCTGGTGTAATGGTCTGTCCTCCTTCACTAGGCACTGCCCTTGTACTCGGGGGATTCTTGCTTTTCTATTAGAGAATGTAACAGGACTCTCCAGGGTGGGAATTCAATATTCCCCAAAGAAATTTTCTTCTTTTTTTTTAAGGTGCCAGGGATTGAACCCAGAACCTCATATGTTGGAAGCTGGTGTTCAACCACTGAGTCGCACTGGCTCCCCTGAGTTGTTTTTTTTGTTTGTTTGCTGTTTGCTTTTGTTTTAAGGAGGCACTGGGAACCAAACCCGGGACCTCCCATGTGGGAAGCAGGCACTCAACCACTTGAGCCACATCTGCTCCCCCCAAAGGCTTTTCTTAATTCAGGGAGACTTAGATCAACTTTTTTTTTTTCAAGATTTATTTTATTTATTTATTTATTCCCCCTCCCTCGTTGTTTGTTCTCACTGTCTGCTCTCTGTGTCTGTTCCTTGTGTGCTCTCTGTATCTGCTCATCTTCTTTTAGGAGGTACTGGGAATGAAAACCAGGA
>JAQZBX010026194.1:0-29087 GCA_029593785.1 Cabassous unicinctus
AAGAGGAAAGAAAAGCAAGAGACAACTAATAAACAGAGAAAAACCAAGCAACCACACAAGTAAGCAGTCAAACAAATCTAAGGAAGAACAGTGCTCCCTTTTGGGCCCTTGTGGAACCCTCAGCCTGCTTGTAATTATCAATTAATTGCCCTGCAAGGTTCTATCTGTAAGTTTTGTGGCAGATTTTAGTTATTAAACTAAATTAAAAAGAAAAACTCATTTTTTTATTTTTTAAAGTGACTTTTTTTTTTTTTAGCAAAATAAGGGACTCAAGATATGTCCTCTTCTAGACCACCCCCTTCACTGAGGGGACCCTAACTAGGCTCGAGAACACTAATCAGACACTTCCCACTTCCTGGCCTCTCCAGGGGAGCTGAAACTCTGATGCTAGTCAGTGCAGAACAATCAAAATGGCTGACTCCACCCTCTCTGGAGCCAAGCCTGAGTATCACTGGGCTGTTGAGTAAATCAGGCTTTCTCAGTAGATTTGCCTCTTCCCTCAGCCTGGCAATGCTTCTAGCTGGCTTATATGCTCCCCAAAGCTATGAGGTGGTCCAGGCAGCCAAATTGACAGAAAGGAAACCCCTTTCCACCTCTTTCAGAACCCTCCCACTATTGGAGAATGCTCCCTCTCACTGGATTGCCAGCGGGGTTGTGGTGTTTTCCTGGGCAGCGAGATAAATCAACTTCCTCAGCAGATTCACCTCTCCCCTCAGCCTGGTCCTGCTTCAAGCCAGCTGTTTTGTTCCCCAAAGCTGCAAGGGCTTCCAGGCAGCAAAATCCACAGAAAGGAAAGCCCTCCCAACCCTCCACCAGAATCCCCCCACTCTCGGAGAACGCTCCCTCTCACCAGTTTGCTGGCAGGAGTCATGGCTCAAACCAGCCTTTTTCCCTGAGGGTGGGGCTCAGCCATCTGTGTTAAACTCCACAGACAGTGTTAAAACTCACAAATCTTTACCGAGAAATCCACACCACCAAGCTGCCTGCAGATAGATGTCCCAATCTTCTTGCTCTATGCACCCACAGCAGAGACGCCCAGGCAGAACCCTGTCCCCAATCAGCCGTCCTCAGAGAGTTAGTCAGTGAGTGCCCTCCTAAACTGACACCATCTTGCCTCCTTCTCTCCTAAAAATGTTTTAATTAAAGATAATTCCATGAAAGGAGAAGACAAAGAATGGGATGTCAAGAAGTATTTGATCTTAATAAGCAATACAAAATAGACCCATTTTCAAAGACCATTTAAGTTTTCAAGAGAATATCGAAAGCATAAAGTAGAGTATAAGAAAATAGTGTTTTATGGTTATGATTTAATTAGAACTGCTTACAGTTATTCTCTCCCACAGTAGTTAAGCATGAATTATAAAAGAATAAAAGATGAGAAAAACAAGAATGGGCAGCACACAGTGATTAGAGGGGCCAGCATGCAAATGTCTGTGGAACTTGAGTTTTTACTGCAACAGGAATGGGACAAAACTCAGGGAGCTCTTTTCTCCTCTTTTAAGTAAAGAAAAAAAAAAAAAGACTCTAAAGGAAACAAGCACAAAGTCATGTAGCTGTCCACTGCCCAAGATGACAACACAATAGAAAACAGTCGCAAGTTAATTCTCAGAGATGACTAGAGATTTTTCAGTGTTTACAGAAAAAGTACATAGTACATCTTTTACAAAATAAAATCAACATCATTTGCCAATGTAAACCTTTTATTTAGAGAGGAAAAATATTTGCAGTAGGTCACAGGGTTCTATTAAAGCATTTCATAAAATATATTTTTATGTATCAGTATAATTGATTTGTTTAAAACAATAAACATATATTCAGTATTATTTATATATCCTGTTCTCTAATTACTTCAGAATTTTTCTTTTTTTAAATTGTATTCTTTATTTTTTACATGTTCTTATTTCCTCAATTGGATATGAATCCCTTCAAGCCAAAGACATTGTCTTTTGGGTGTTTTATGTGGGTTTATTTAAATCCCATTTTTGTGGCTTGGCTTTATAGATGATCATAGATAGATTTTTGTAGTACTTTAATCCATGGATACATAGCTTTTGAAAGACCAGAGAACTTGTATGTAACCCTCCCTTAGGACACTGAACAATGTAACCAACTGTAGGGTTTTACCCTTAGGTTTATCCTTTACCTATTAGAAGCTTTAGAAGGTTTGGTGCTGTCCATTCCTTAGGACCCCTGGAGTGGAAAGTCTGAAGTACCTCAGGCCAGCATTTTGTCACTCACCTCCAAGCTGGACTGCCTATCTCTTGCATCAGATTTTTTAAAGGATAGCTATAAAAGCCTTGTCCACCCTTAGGTTATGATGGAAATCACATTTTCTTCTAGTTCTTGTGTGGTTTCAGTTTTTACATTTATATCTCTGATCAACTTGGAATTTTTTGTTTTTTCAAAATGGATATCTAGTTTTCCCTGTGCCATTTATTTAAAAGCCCACTTTCCCCATAAATATGTAATATCATTGTCATTTACTAAATTTTCCTACAGAGTGGGGATACTTTCCAAAGTTTTATTCTTTTTCATGGGTGTGCTCATCTATTGTTGTGCCTGTTTTCTTTAGAGGCATTTTACATATAGTATTGTTTATACCTGGTATAAAAGTATATAGTTAGCTCCCTCACTTTATCCCCTAGCTATTCCTTTATTTTTGTGTTTCCTTAGCTCCAATAGATGGAATCAGCTTAATTTTTCCATACATATTAATTTGCTTTGTGGAACCTCACATACCTGTTCTTTTTAATTTTGCAGCCATCTGACTACTAGTCACAGTGAACTGAAAACTTCTAACCAAGTGATAGAGTAGGTGAGAAAGCCCTTTAGTGGAGATGAGTCTGAAGCTTTCTCACAAGCTTTAACTTTGCAGGGTATGTTTCTATAATATGCTTATTTTCTATTGCCATTATTTCTGTTTCTAGCTTTCAGAATATCTGTCTTTAAATGTAGTGATTAAAGTCTGTTAGTGGGTTTGGGGACAAAGGCAAGAGATACCATTTCCAGTGGTGAACAAGGCTTCTGGTGCTCAAGAAACTACCAGAGAAGGGTTAAAGCCTGTTTTGGGGATCCGCACTAAACTGCTATCCAAGCTGAGAAGCTGCCTGTGGAATATCAAATCCATTATCATGACCAAGTGTTGCTTGGTCTCTGCAGGTAAATAATCTGCATGTGGAATGGGCACAGGATGGGACAGACTGAGGCATCTATATCAGCTGCTGGTCTCCTTTTCCAGGGCATGTGGACACCTGCCTCCAAGTGCAATCTCATCACAGTGAGGGAGAGGGAAGTTCTCACACAGCAACTGATTCATCAGTTTCAGGTAAGTCTCCTCCTGTCTCCATGTTACAATACACTGCTAGGAACAGAACTCTCCTGACAATTGCCACCCCAACCTGTTTTTGTTTTTCATTTTTACTATACATTCTCAACATCCCCTGAATATTTTGGAACACCTTCTTTTACTTGGTGATGCCCAATCCTTGGAAATTGTTGCAATAGAAATAGAATTGATTTATTTCTATTTGCAGTAGCAGTTCTTTTGGCAAACCTCAAAGGAACATTTTAGGAAAGAAGAAAGATTGAAATTCATTCACCACTGCTTCCTTCTTAAGATCTAAAAAACTACAAAAAGTCAAAATGAAAGATCATAGAAAGAAGTAAATACTAAAAAGAGCAGAAATGAATGAAATAGAAAATAAGCATATCATAGAGACAAATTAAATTATAATCCTTTTTTAAAATATATAATTAAAATTAATAAACCACTAGGTAAAACATTATGAGGGAAAAATTAACCAAATTAGGAATCAAAACAGATACAGTCTCTACAGAGCCTATGGACACCAACAGATCATGAAGAATTTTATGAAATACTGAGACCTACAAAGTTGGACTACAGAGATCAAAGAGCACCAAGTCTGAAAACCAGCTAGAAAAACTCATACACACACATGCATATGCACACAAATCATGATATATTGGAAATTCCTATTAGATAAAGGAATTGAAGCCATTATTTAAAAAATCAAAACAACCTGACACAACCCACTAAAAACATTTCAGAAAGAAAACTACAGTCTCAGACTGTCAGACTGAAAAAAATATTCCATTTAAGGAAGTAAAACAACCTAACTTACACAAACTCTCTCAATAGGAGAAAAACAGAGAGCATGTTTCAGTTTCTTTGATGAGACCAGCATACCATTGAGACAACAATCAGAACAAGGCATTATATGAAAAGACCATTACAAACCATAAATTTCATAAATAGACAAATATTTGAAGGAAAAGACAGAATTCAGCCATCTATGAAAATATAAGACCTCAATACCAAGTAGGATATACTAAAATATACAAAGGTGGTTTAACATTCCAAATAACAAGAAGTAAATTACCCCATTAACAGAACCACAAAAGATAAAAATCATAGGATCATATAGAAGTGCAAGAAAAACATTTCAACATTTATCCATTAAAAGTAAAAAAAAAAAAAAAAAAAAAAAAAAAATCTCTATTTCACATCCACTAGAATGAGTATAATTAATTTCTGTGGAAATAAATGTCAATTGAAAAGAAACTGGAGAATAATCCAGGGATGTATAACATAGTGATTTTGGTGGTAGATGAAGATTTTGGGTATTAGTGTAAACATAAGAATGCTCTTCTTTACAAAGTGCTAAGACTATGATAATACATAGGAAATTACAACTAATGTAACTTGAGGACATAGTTAACAATAATGTAATATTTTGCAGGATTGCCAAGAGGTTTTCTTTGATACTAAGGTACAACAATAAAGGGTATAGGTCGGTATGGGATTTTTCCTTATGGGGTAATGAAAATGTACTAAAATTGGCTGAGGTGGTGACAGCACAACTCTTTGATGATAATGAGAGCCACTGAGTGTATACTTTGAATGGACTGTACAAAGCATAGGACTGTGTAACACAGGCAATCCAGTGGTGGATGATGGACTATGGTCACGAGGACAAATATGAGAATGTTTACTCCTGAATGATAACAAATAGATAATAGTAATATAGGGTGTTAATAATTGAGTGGGTTGGTAAAATACACCAAATGTAAGATATGGGCTATAGTTAGTAGTTGTATTCATCAGTCAAATGGGTGCTGATGCAAAGTATCAGAAATCTGTTGGCATTTTGAAAAGGGTATTTATTTGGGGTAGAAGATTACATTACCAGGCCATAAAGTGTAAGTTAATTCTCTCATCAAAGTCTTGCCATGTGTTGGAGTAAGATGACTGCTGATGTCTGCAAAGGTTCAGCCATCTTCTTTCTCTTAAGTCTCTGTGGTCCTAGCATCTTTCCACGTTCAGCTGCTCTGGGCTCTGGGTTCTGCAGCTGCAGACTATCAGGTGAATGGCTCATCTCTTTTCCTAGGACTGCAGGATCCTATCTAATTAATTGTCTCTCTTCCAGGGCTCATTTTTCTCCAGGCTCAGTGGCTCTGTTCTCTCCACAAAGTCAGCTGTAGATTCTCAGGTGCTCTCTGTTCCCAGGGCCTCTGCCGTGTCTATGCAGCCATCTCTATTTCTCTGTGTTCTTCTCCTGTGTGTTTACTTCCTGGGGCTCTAGCTCAAAACTCTAACTCTCTCTTCTGCTGTTTAGTTATGTCTGTGAGTCCCTGCCCACCAAGGGGGTGGGGACTCAATATCCCACTTCACAGACATAATCCAATATCTATTTTTTGAATTCATAAATAATACCAAACTGCTATAGCAGTCATATTTTGATGATATTCTTTCGTAATTCATAACAAAAGTTTCAAAAAAATGCCAGGTGTTGGTGATGGGAAGATGTATGGGAGACTTGCATGATGATATACATGTTTGTTTTGTAAACTCACAAATTTAACTGTACCTTTAATATTTACATATGTTAATGTATGAATGGTATGCTTCAATAAAATTTTATTTTCAAAAAAAATGACAAGTTTGGAGAGGATATAGAGAAATAGGAACCAAACATATGTTTGCATGTCAACATTCATAACAGCATTATTCACAATTGCCAAAATATGGAAGCAACCCAATTTTTCAACTGAGGAATGGATAAACAAAATATGGTATATACACAAAAGGGAATATTATTCAGCTGTAAAAAGGAAGAAGTCCTGATGCAAGAGACAACATGGCTGAATCTTGAGGATATAATGCTGAATGAAATAAGCCAGGCACAAAAGGACAAATATTGTATGACCTTGATGCTGTAAACTATAAAATGTAAATTTATAAAGACAGACTATAGAATATACATTACCAGGGGATAGATTGAATGGGTCAGAGAATAGGGAGCTAATACTTAATTTGTACAGAATTTCTATTTAGATTGACTGTAAAGGTTTGGAAATGGAATATAAAAAGTAAAAAACCAGGGGAAGGGATGGGGTATACGGGAATCCTCTGTACTTTCAATGTAACTGTTCTGTATTCTAAAACTTCCCTAAAAATATAGTTTATTATATGAAATTTTAAAAAGTAAAAAACTTTTTAACACAAGAGTAAAAGAAGGGAACTTCCTTAAAGAGATTATACTTGTATAACATGAACATATGGTAACCACCATATTTAACACAGGACTTTTGGGAAATCAGCTTTTTCCCTAGAATCAGAACCAAAGAAACTGCTCTCACTACTTCAGTTCTACCTTGCACTGGAAGGGCAGTCAGAGAAACAGAGCAACTAGAAAAAAATCAAAATATCAGATATTCATGGATGCCACTATTACATGAATGGAAAACCAACCACATTCTACAAATATTATAATCAGTAAATAAACACAGCAATGTCTCTGGGTGTGAGCTCAAGAAATAAAATCAACTTTATTGCTATACACCAGCAACAAACAACTAGAAAATAATGGACAATACCAGATGGGGGAAATATCATAACAAAAATAAACCAATAAAGGATTAATTTATAAAATATCCAAATTCAATAATAAAATCACAAATGGCCCAGCAGAAAATGAAGAGAGTATATGAAGAAAAAGAAACACAGGGGCCAATAAACATTTGGAACACTGGTTTGTAGCAGGAACTGCAAGATTCAAGGTATAGGAGGCCCACAGAGCCCAGGGAGGGTGGGATCCCAGGACCAGAGGGAGGAGACAGTGGGAGAGGATCTCTGGTGTCCTAAGGCAAGTGGTAGAGCCTCTCACCTTGCCCATCACCCCAGGGCACAGCCACCCCACAGGACTCCCTCCCTCACCTCCAGGCTAGGGACAATTCTGATTGGCTGTCTTCTTTTATGTTCTGCTTGTGACAACAATTTGGGACATTTCCACCCCTCCAAGACTTCCTTGAGATCACTTAAGTTGTGCAAGAAATGCATTCTGGATATGTTCAAGAGTGAAACAGATTCACAGAGTATTTTCTGTTTGAATGCAGGGTTTGGGGATTCTTGGTACAACAGGCTGAAGCAATGGGGGATTGTATTGTACTTGATATAATTCAGGAAGTGGACTCCCTGCATCATCACACCAACAGAGCATGTGCCCCAACTTCCTGGATCCAGGATTAGCATTTTCCATCAGAGATAAACTAATGACAGTATCTCCTTCTGCCCTGTGGATCACTGTGCCCTGAGGCCAAGGGTGGTCCCTCCAGGAATGATGCCTTTCATAGACAGTGAGAAAATGCCAAATCTAGAAAAAAAAGCAATCAATGGCAAAAGTGTTAGAATATGGGAAAAATGGAAAGTAGAATTTTGATTAAGTGCATATTTTAAAAGAAATAGAGAAAGGCTCACCAGGAGATCACCAAAAAGGATACCTATGGTTTAATTTCAGGGAAATTTGCACTTGAAATGCATGGAAACAATCTGCTTCCTGCTTTCATTTTTCCCCACAATCAGAATCCCAGTTCTATAAATTCCATAAATTTGAACATTTGTTTCTCAACCTTGCGGAGGTTAGTTCCCTACCACAATATTCTTTCAACTTTATCTAAGACAGTGAATAAAAGAAAATAAACAGGAAGCAAAGAGAATGAGAGACTGTCATTTTTACAATTAGCTTTTGAGGATGCTGGGAACCATGACAAGAACTCAATAAAAAGAAATTTTGGAAATCTGAAAGTCTATGTGTTTCATGGGACTATACACAATTCAAATTTTATTATTAAGGAATTTCACTGCTCCAGGCAAAGTACAGGGTCTGGGAATAGAAAGATGTGAAAGCAAGTACTATTCTTCCCTTAGGGAAGCAGAGGGAGATGGTGAACTAGTGAACGTGCAGGTACATGTACACTGAAGAATTGTAACACATGATATCAGAGGACCCCACGTTGCATGTTCATAGATGCCTTTTTGATGGGCTAGTATTTAAGCATAGCTTTGGAGCATGAGAAGCAGCCAGTACCCAGAAGAAGGAAGATGAAAACAGTGTTCTATTTGTAGTTGATTAACCCTAGGTAACCTCTGAAATAGGATATGGGAAGATCTGAAAGGGTAGAAATATACATTCTGTGAGGAGGTTGTGTCACTTCTGTGCCCCCTTCAGCACCCATGCTCAGGTCAGCTAAGCCATTTGCCTAACACTGACCATTGGCCTAGTTAATAAGCAGCCTTCCAGCCCTGGGACACAAACTCCCTAAGAGCCCAAACGTACACCACCCACTTATGTTACCCCAAACCTGTGGCTGGTCCCAAACAATAAGCTCACCAACCCCAGCACCCTTGGATAGCAGTTTTTCCCTTTCCTCAGGCATTTGCTTTAACTAACCAATCACTGACTCCTTTGGGCAATCTATGAACTCCACGCCAGACCACAATAAAAGCACAAGGCCAGGAGACCCTCGAGCTCTACCTGTGTGCTCCCTTCTTGCTGGGTTAGGCCCCTGAGCTGATGGCACTTCCTGTCAACCACTCATGACCCCTACCACCTGTGAATACCACATATCTTTACTGAGGCATCATGGCCCCAGTTTCCCATTTGGTATTGCCAGATCTGTATCGACATCCAAATTTAAAATCCAACTAAACCAATTTGTAACAAGTAGCTCAGCCAACAGGGCAGGCTGGTCATGACCATGGGAATAAGATATAAGGCCTTTTGGCTGCTCTAGGCTGATGACCTGGCTCTCTCAAATACCTAATTCTCTGGGAAAGGTCTAGGGCTTGCTGAGGTCTGTGGGTACTGCTTTGTTCTGCTGCCTGTGGCCTCTCAATTGTGTTGCCTCAGCTTCCCAGCCCAAATTGGCAGTACTGTAGATCTGAATCCTCCCCAGGAAACACAAATGGACAGCACTAATAAGGTGAGAGGGGAAACACTGTGGTTTCAAGTACTCCCCAAATGGGAATGAATGGCATTGGGTGACACTGACACTGAACAAGCAACACTGGCTACACAAACAGGGAGGGCCTTGTGACAGTTCCAAGTATAGGAGCCTGGCAACTTAATAGTTGCTTAATAGTTCCTCATTAAATATATGGGTGGGATATAATATATGAAGAAAAGCTCAACATAATAATTATTAGGGAAGTGAAAATTAGAATCAAAATGAGATACCACTGCACAATTATGAGGCTAGTTTTTTTTTTAAAGAGCATACCAAATAGTGGCAAGAATGCAGAACAATGCTCACACGAATGTGAAAAAAATCAATACAACCACAATGGAAGACAGTGTCAGTTCCTTAAAAACTTACCAAATGATCCTGTAACTCCACTTCTACCTATTTACTCAAGTGAATGGGAAGTATTTTCACATAAAATCCAGTACACAAATATTGAAGCAACTTTATTCCTGGTCACCAAAAACTAAAAATTAAAATGTTCAGTGGATGAAAATCAGAGACCAAGCCCCACTGAGGTCATAAACACCTCTAATTATAAGGCTCCTTTCAGGGCTAACCAGAGAATTACAGCCCCTTCAAATCCTTTTCATTTTTACATCAGAGCTTGGGGAAAATGGTAAAAAAAACAAAGAAACAAACAAACAAACAAGAAAAACCTGTACAGGAGACATCTGCCTGGAAGAGGAGCTGCAATCCTGGAAAAAGGACAGGACCTCAAAGTTCAGAAATGGCATTCAAGTCAATCCTCTGTGCTTGGACATATACTGGGTTAAGCTATGTGTTCCTGGGTAGGGAAGTAGCCTTTTTTATTAGGCATTAGGCTATTGGCCATTAGGGGAATGTCAAGTCAGACCACAATGGGATGTCACTACACACCTATTAGAACTGATAAAATAATGAATAGTGACAATACCAAATGCCTTAGAAGATGCGCAGACTGGATTCCTTCTACACTGTTGATGGGAATGTAAAATGGACAGCCATTCTGGAAGATATTTTCTTAAAAATGAAACAAAATAAAACCCCCAAAAACCTATACTAAAAGTGCAATTACCCTAAGACACAACAATTGACCTCCTGGGAATTTATGCCAGAAATCAATGGTTATGTCCACAACAAAAACATGAATATTGATATCAGCTTTATTTGTAGTAATCTCCAAATGGAAACAATCTAAATGTCCCTTAATAGGTTAGTATTTAAACAAGTTGTGGTCCTTTCCTACCATGAAATACCAGGCAGCAAAAGAAAGTCACAAACTATTGATACACACAACACAGTGGATGGATCTCAGGATGCTAAGCTGAGTGAAAAACCTAACCTTAAAAAAGTCAAATATTGGATTATTCCACTTATATAACATTCCTGAAATGACAAAATTATAGAGATGGAAAAGAAATAAGTGTTTGCCAGGGGTTAGGAAGAATGAAGATTGGGGTGGGGATCTGAGGAAAGCGGGAAAGATGTAAGGACTGAACAGTTCTGTTCCTTGATGTCATAGTGGTTAGACAAACTGACACCTGTGAAAAAAATGCGAAAGAAAAAAGAACTGTGCACACATTGTACCAATTTCAATTTCCTGGTTTTGATATTGTACTATAGTCATGTTAGAAGTTACTGTTAGTGGAAACTGGGTAAAGGGTATATGAGACATCACCATATATTATCGTTGCAAACTCCTGTGAATCTATAATTGTTTCAAAATAAAAATAAAGAACAATAAATTGCATTACAATATACTGCAATGAAATGATATCACAATAAAAATACTACAAAATATATACATCTATGAATCTGAAAGATGAACAAGGTCAGTAGACTGATCACGAAACCTTTCTAAAAGAAAGGAAAGGTAAATAAATGGAGAGTTAAACTGTGTAAATGGACCCAAAGACAAAATATTGGTAAAGTCTCTGTTCTACCCAAATTGATTTATAGACTCAACACAATCCCAAGTAAAATCCCAGCAGGCTTTTCTGAAGCTAAGGAGCAGATTTAAAAATTGATATGGAAATGGAAACAACCTAGAACAGCCAAAAAAACTTTGAAATAAAAGAATAGATCTAGAAGACCTAAACCACCTGATATCAAGACATTATTTAAAGTTCCAGTAATCAAAATCATGTGGCTTTGGCAAGTAAACAGTCAACCCATGAAACACAATATAGAGACCAGAAATAGCCTCATATTTAAGGTTAATAGAATTTCTGCAGATGTATTAAGACAATTCAATGGAGAAAGCATGGGTTTTCCAAAAAGTGCTCAGAAAATCACATATTGATATGCAAAAACATGAAATTTATCCATTCCTCACACCTTATACAAAAAATACCTAAAACATAGAATGGAATGTGAAATGTAAAACTCTAAAATTTCCATATGGAAACTTATGAAAAATCTTCATATTTTAACTTAGGCAAAGATTTCTTAGCTATGGCACCAAAGCCACAATCTCTAAATAAATAAAATAGTACTTCATCAAAATTAAGAACTTCTTTTATTCAAAAGACAACATGAAGAGAAATAGAAAATAAGCAGAGACTCAGAGAAAAATTTTGAAAAATATATATCTATTAAATGACTTGTATCCAAAAAGTGGTAAGCGATCACAGAACTCACAAAATAACAAAATAATAGGTAAAATATTCAAACACTTTAACTGAAAGACAATGAATTGCTGTAAATAAAGCACCTAAAAAAAGATGCACAAAACCATTAGTCTTTAGGAAAATGCAAATTAAAATCAAAACACACGAATTCAAATGGCTAAAATTTAAAAAGACTGAACATATCAAGTGAACATCAGGATGTTAAGAAACTGGAACCCCCACACAATGCTAGTGGGAATATAAAATAGTATAACCATTTTGAGAAAAAAATTGCAGTTTCTTACAAAACTAAATAAACACCCATTAAAGAGCCCAATCATACAGAAACATTTACCTATGGGTCTGGTTGGTGGGAAACACAGATTTTCTGTCACCTCATGTAAAGTCAAGCAGGTCCCCAAAAGAGAGCTCAAAATGGAGATTAAAACTCAAAATTTTACTTGATTGGAGATACCAACAATATTTAAGATTTTTTTCCAATAAGAAAAGAAGAGTCAGACTAGTTGGTGAGAGTAATATGGGGTCTGAGTGGCCCCTCTCATTCCAGAAAAAATAGAGAGGTAATTGACTAGCAAAAGTAGAGACTCAGAGGAGCCCCTGCTCTATTTACATTTTAAAAGGAGGGAAACAAGCCTGTCCAGAGCTGGATGTTTGCCAAGGCAGTTGCCCACTGGCAAACAATAAGGTTGGATTTTTACTTAAAATAATGGAGATGAAACAATGGGGAGAGCATCTCTTTGAGTGTTGAGATGGAAGAGACCTGGATTTCATCCCCAACCCTAGGGAGGCCCCTTTGACACAGAGTCATGGAACATTTTTTTTTACAGGGAAACCCCTCACTCCAAGTTACCTGGCAGCCTTGCTAAACCAAGTTTTCTACTATTAGTAAGCCTAGGAACCAGGTAAGCTATTGGCAGGACCAGAGAGGGTCTCACATCATTCACAGATAAAGCCCAGGCAGCCACCCTACAAGGGGCCACACATCCCCTACCCTGAGGGCCCTCACTTCCTCCTCCTGCATATTAAATGCGCAGTTCCCCACTTCCCTGGGAATTGTGACTATTGGAACAATTCTTATCCAACAGGGATGCCTAGTGGTAGCATCTTTTGCTCTTACTTTCCCCACTGTAGATATTGATACCATAACTTGCCTGGAATACACATAAACCCTGACAATTGCATATATAAAATCACAACTGGCCCTTGTCTACCTTTACCCCCAACCTGGGCATCAGTCGTCTCTGTATTTTAGCAAAGGGATTGTCAGCCTGGGGTAACAGCCACTGGCTGTGGACTGCATCCATGGCATCCTGTGGACTGCCTCTCCATCCTCCTTCCCCAGGCATCCCAAGCGCTTTCTCAGCCAGGGTCAGATCAAAAAGCAGAGCTATATGAAAGGGCAATCCTGGGATAAAAGTCTCATCCCCACATATGTCACCACCATGGACACCTTGCCTAAAAGAGTGAACCAAAGCCCCCAAATCATCTGGCATTTAGTAGGTCTTTGTAAGCATGTTCAGAGTTGAGGCCCCTGTAGGCATCCATATATGTACAATAAATTTTTACAGATCTGTTAAGAAAACTAAGTGCAGAAAGCATGGGCTTTTCAACAATGAGTGTTCAAACAATCAAATATGATCCAGCCACCATCAAGCTGGTGAGAACAGACCGACCCTGAAGATCAATTGGGAAACCTTAGAGAGAGAGAAATGGTTGCCTATGAGTTTAATCAGCAGGGAACCACAAAATATCTCCATTACTGCATGAAAAGTCAAACAGTGCCCTGAAAGGGAGTCCAAACTGGAAGCCGAAACTCAAAATTTTGTTTGATTGGAGATTCAAACAATACTTAAAGATTCTGTTCAAGAGAAAAAGGAACATCAAAACAACATTTTTAAAAAGCTGATGAATTTGACTTGATTAAAATTAAAGACATTTCTTCAGACAAAAACACTTTTAGAAAAGACAAGCCACAGATTTACAGAATATATATACATATATATATATATATATGTATATATATATATGTATATAAATCTCATAGCTAATTAAGAGCTTGTGTCCAGAATATATAAAGAACACTTAAAACTCACCCATAAGAATACAAATATTTCAATTTAAAAATGACTAAATGATCTTAGTAGTGTTACCAGATTTAATCTATGTTCTTGACTTATGCTGCAGAAATGAATTTCAGAGCACATCAGGTGAGTGAGGCCAATAATTTATTAAGGTAGGGAGAGAAGAGAAATGGGAGAAAATAACAGATCATGGGTCCCCAGTAGAGGGTAAGTGGCTGAAAAGTGATAAAGAGGGCTGATTTATAGACTACAATTTCCCATTATAGAGTATAAATGCCCAGGTTTTACTTGCATGTTGATCTGCACAGGGTGGACATGGCAAGAGCAGGGTGCAGAAGCCATGAGGGCCCCAAATGCAGCAGCAGGGCATGGAAGTCACTGGGAGCAGGAGCAGGGGGTAACTGGGGTCAGGAACAGGAGCAGAGTGGGTGATTTGATCTTTGTGCCTGCTTTTTAAACTGTTAATTATTCCACCCCTTTGCTAATGGCATGGGAGGAGTCCCAGATGTTTGCTGTTTTGATTGATTACCCCACCATCAATCCCCCTGGTGGGGCCAATGTAAATGTCCTGGGAGAATTATCTGGAGCTTCTCCTGACTTCCAGGAGAAATGCCATGATGATCTTCCAGCAGCTATCCTGGGGTATTGATGTCCACACGGTCCTTTTGCCAGGTTCCAGATCTACCTATTCATTCCCTATATGAAGCGTGCTTCACTTCACCCTCAGAGAGTTAACACCTTTATTCTTAAAGGGGTGCTGAAGGGAGATGTTCATTCCCCTGTAACTACTTCCTGCTGGTTAGGGGCAGTAGGTCCTACCTGACAAGGCGTAAAACCCTCTGCCTATTCTATCTTGGTTGGAAGAAGATGGATCTGGCATCCTGGGTGTTGCTGGATGAAGTCCCCAAGTGGCTAACAAGATGATGATTCTGGAAGAAATAAACCTGATTTGAATCTTGAGGATATATGGTCTCACTAAGAGGATAGTGGACCACAAAAGTAGAAAAGGCCAAGGGCTTGAAAAGGCTGCATTTTCCCAAAGATAGTGGGAAACAGTATCTTTCTTTCAGCTATTTTATGCTGTTGGTTAACTCTAGAGAGAAGAGATTGCAATAGACAATGAGGTTAGGTATAAATTCCCAATCCCAGTTCCTGTGGTAGTGGAGATGAATGAGAAGACGCATTGCTCTTTTTAGTTAAGCTATAGGAAATGAAAACAGACAAAGTTTCTTAAGATGTGTCTGGTTTACCCCCTCCAACAATAGGGGTCTGGGCTAGAGTTAGAGGGAACAACTGGCTTTCACATAGACACTACTTAGCTTTGTCTTTTGAAGAGGTATTTCTGACCATCCAATGATTGACACTCGTGTGTCTCGTCAGATGCTTCTGGTGAGCTGGCACTTTCCTGGGTAGCTGGCTTCAATCGGGATTAGTGCACCAAGCTGGATATTTCTTTAACTTTAATAGCTGTGAAAGTGGTCAGAACTACAGAGTGAAGTTCGTTCCATTTTGCCTATAATTGAGAGAGAGACCTGTTTTCTTGCCAGGTTTTGATTAGAACCTGGTTTCCAGGCCTTGGGAGGAAAGGTTGCCCATGGACCATCTCAAAGGGGCTAAGTTGAACTGGGTCTTAGCCACCTTGTTTGCCATTTCCTTTCTCTTGGGAATGCTTAGCCCTGACAGGATGGCATGTGGGTGAAGTTTATCTGCCAGTCCTCCCCAGGGTATGATCCCCACATCTTTACAGGGGGTTTAAGGGCAGGGGATTGTCAAGCCTCCTGTTGTTTGAGTTATTAATAGCACACAGGGGGCAACTCCTGGTAACTTCCTTGACTGTTTTCATCAGGCCCTGTCTTTTAAAAACCCATTTAGCTAAGCTGGTTATGGCATCCTTCCCTAGATGACTGGCTTGGTGAAGTCCATGAAGGACCTTCCACTGCACTGTTCCTGGTGGGTAGACTTGAGTGTCTTTAGTAAGCCACCTATTAGCTTCCAGGGTGAATTCCAGGCTAGCTGCCTTGGTTTGCTCATCTGGGGTATACTTTGGAATGTTAAGTACTGGTACAGGTCCTGGAACAAGGGGTTAGAGGGATACCTGGGTTAAGCACGTTCATTACTTAGAAAATGAAGTTTACCAGGACTTTTAACATGTTCAATGTCCCTCTGAATATCACCTAGAGTAGAAAAGATAACACTATAATCATCAGGCATATATCTAGAATAGGATATAGGTAGAGTACCTAATATTAATTAATGTACTACTCAATGTATAAGCTTTTCTCTGAGCTGCAATTAATAGATTTAAGTTCCAGTTTTGCAATACCTTACATGTTATCTCTCCATGGGAGCAGGCCATAATACCAATTGTGTCTTCTCACAGTACTTTGGTGATCATTGCTCCACTTGGTGTGTCCTTCAAACAGACAGCATGCTGCAGCACCATTGACCCTAGAGAGAAGCTAGGAAAGTAGGTTCCAGTATTCCACTGACCTGTTGCATAGCACCCTTTGGCACTATGAAACCGTGCCAGTTTGGAGGCAATGTCCATTGTGCATTTGGATCTATTGAGCCATTGTTGGCTGCTGTAGGGGTTTGAAACTGCAAGGTAGTTTCCATCAACTTCAGGAGCACAACCAGAAATGTAGTAGACACATTTATTGTTTTTAGGGGTCAGTGACCAACCTAGCTAATAACTCAAATTGAGAGGCAACTGGCAGTATATTGGAGGCCTGGTTTGAATGCACAAGAGAATTTTACAATGTTGAAATTTATCTTTTGAATTTTATACACTTTTACAATGAAGATGTTAATTAGTAGGTATTTTACTTTAGCAGTACAGGAAAACAATGCTTTCCATTTTTCTTTTCGTTTCTTTTCTTTTTCATATATATTTTAAAAGATGCTTAGATTATATATATGTTACATAAAAATTACAGGGATTTCCATGATCTCCACCTCCCATACCACCCATAACATCTCACATAAACCTCTTTCATTAGTGTGGCACATCACTTGCAATGGATATACATATCCTGGGGCTTTGCCACTAAGCATAGACCACAGTTCACATCATAGGCCACACTCTATCCCACACAGTTCTGCATGGTATGTGCTGCTCTAAAATGGCGTGTATCTATCACCACAACATCACTCAGGACAACCCCCAAGTCCTGAAAAACCCCTGTATTACAACTGCCATTTCCTTCCCTGTCCCGAAAGCATCTAGTGGCCACTGGCTTCACCTCACTGCTATAATATCTTCCATTGCTTGAATCCCAATATGTCTACAACAGAATACCATTGAGTCCACTCTAGTCCATAGCTCTTCCCCCAATCCTGAGGGGACTGGAATGGTGATGTCCACTCCATCTCCCAGTGAGAGTGGGCTTATATACCATGGATACAATGGATGGGATTTTCCTGCCTGCAGCTGCAGTCTCTCTCCATTCCCTGGGATTGCCGTTGTCCATCATCGTCGTCTCCTCACCAGGTGACTTGGGTGAGTCCATTGAGCTGTAGAGTAGGAGTTGCAGCTCCACCAAGATTCCAGGGGCAGCTGGCACATAGGCAGGCCAGAGGCTCCAGTCTCTGGAAGTACACCTACAAGCTCCAGCCTCACATATAGGTTTGAATAGAAGGGACTGATGGACCATGTGCAGGGAGGACGTATTTGAGTCCAACTCTGTCACTCTCAGGAGCAAAGATTCCAAAGTAGAGCCCACTGATAAGGCATCAATCTCTGGGGCTATCTCCTCTTATATAGGACCTGGGTGTCTCCAGAGCCCTCAGGAGTCCCTCTGTGTGGGGTGATATCCACTTTGGTGTTCTATGAGATCCTACTGTGGTGTGCGTAGTGTTACCTCTGGGATGACCTCCCGACTCTCTTTGAAGTCTCTTAGCCACATGAACTCATTTGTCTTTACCTTTTCCCCCTTTTATTCAAGGTTTTTTTTTTTGTTTGTTTGTTTGTTTGTTTGTTTTCCAGTCGTGTTTCAAGTTGGCACTTGGTATTAGTCCCTCGTTGCCAGGGAGGCTTATCCCCGGGAGTCATGTCCCATGTTGGGGGGAAGGTAATGCATTTATATGCTGAGTTTGGCTTAGAAAGAGGCCACATTTGAGCAACAAGGAGGCTCTCAGGTGGCAACCCTTAGGCAACCCATAACAGTAGGCCAAGTTTCAATTACAGGAGCCTAGACTCATAAGGCTAGTCATCAATAATAAGAACCCAACAGTGGGCCATCCTCTTTTGCCAGACACAGCCTCTGCACTCGGGGGCCTATTGCTGCTCCCTCAGAGAATGTGGCAGAGCTCTCCTGGCTGGGAATTCAGTATTCCTCATTTATTGAGTGATTATCTATCCACCATGGCCATACCCCATTCCTCGATCATTTGAACAATTTTATATAATTTTCATGTATATTCAGATGAACTTACTCCCATGAATCCCCCACCAATTTTTCTTTAAAATGAAAACTGAAGATTCCCAATGGAATCAAGATTATCTTTTGATACCACCGCTTGAATATGCAGATTCAGGTGGCTTCTGACAGGTTACACTGCTATGAAGTTACTTTTTGCCATTAATATTAGTTTAGACTTTTAGTTAGTGATGGTTTCTTGGAACAAGCCATTTAAATGCTTCAGTTTAGAGGATGCTTTACTACAAGCACATAGACTGGTTAATTTGCCTTAGATTACAATTAGCCACCAATGGAATTCACTTTACCCATTTAAAGAGGGCAGATTTTCAAGGATTTTTTTCACTTGTTGATATTTGGCAAGAGGATTATTATCCACCCTTATATTAAGGCTGTTAAAAGGTTTAAATTGAGAAATTACAGAACAAACTATGATCTCTAATTCCCCGCTTAGAAGACAGAGTTTCAATCTGTCATTCATCATCCTTCCCCCACAGCTCTTTCAAAAAGAAGGCCTTGGAGATAAGGTAGGTTAAAGAGCTTAGGAAAAATTTTTTCTTCCCCAAGTTTTTATATTTAGATTTTTATATTACCTTTCCATCCTGCTTAGCCTAATTTGGGCTCCAGGAATAGTTATTTTTATGTACCTTATCCAAGAATTTTCACTTGTTAACTTGATATCATCCCGATGTGCAAAGTTATATATTGAATAGACTGACACAAATTGTTTGACACAGAAACACAGGACCTTACTGTTATAATTTTCATTCTCTTACAAAATAAGTTTAACTGTAAGATAACATTTCAAAAATTTCTTTGAAGACTCATTTTAGTTACTCTTATTTGCACTGTGACCATTCTGTTTTGCACAATAATTTTATTTTTTAATTGTTGGCTTATAACCAAAATGTCCCCAATGCTTTAATATAATTTTTCTTTGCTTTTAGAACTTTATTTTTTACTTTGAGTTTAGCAGACCTTGGATGAGCAAGACTAATTCTATGTATACTTACTGAGGCTATTGAAGCCTCAGGGAAACTGCTTTCTTTCATGAATTGCCACTTTTAGGAACCCCCAACAGTCAGGGCAGGAGGCCTCCTTCAATTCCCAGTCCTCAGAGATAACAGGACTCCAGCAGCCGCTGAACTGGAAGAGTGGATGTTCAACCCCGAGGATCAAGAATTCCACTAGGAAGCAATTTAGTCCACATTTGGAGCCATGAGAGAAAGCAGGGTCACTAAGACCAGTAGGACAAGAGAGAAGGATGTCTCAAGTTTGCTTTCCCCTGAGCTATAGGGGTAAAAGCTGTTATGAAATAATCATAAGCAAAGGCAAGGGGCCATGCTAGGCTTGAAGTGATCATAAATGAAGCTTTGTTCAGTTTAAGATTTATATTTACAATAGTAGGCTTACACTAAATTTACCCAGTTATAATTTCAGTTATCCTTATGCTGTTTTATAATATAAAAGCATTTATAAATGACATTAACACTTAGTTTCTAGTAAGTTTTTATTTTAAGGTGAATTGCGCACCTTTATTACCTAAGCCACAAGAATTTTATTAGTAACAACTTTGCAAAGTTTTCTGCTTTTTTAGCAGTTGAACCAATTCTACTTGTGATTTATACATTAAATACACTTGCAAGGCAGTATTGACATTGAAAGACTCATTTTTAAGTTACCTTTCAGTGTTATCCAATTTGTAACAGGTGAAACCCAAATCTGATTTCCTAGGCACAAGCATACTGACAAAGCTAAACACAGATTTCAAAGTTGAACACATAGTTAAGCACAGATTAAAACAGAAGAGAGAACTTATACCCTTAGCATTTGTAGGAACTTTTTGATTTTAATTGATGGCACATGAGGTATTTATTTTCCAGGAGAAGAGTAGTAACCATTTGGAATTTTGATCTCTATTCACACCTTTTATAGGCACAACTGAATTTAAACTGAGAATTTTGAGGTATATTTTCTTATTTCTTTAAGGAGACATGACATGAGGTTCCTGGCCCTTAGATCTATTTGTCCTTCTCTTTTACACTGGTCTAACTCGAATTCAGGGTCTTATACAGAGGCTGCTCTTAGCTATCCTGTGACCATGTAGACCAGCAGTCGGTAGAATTTCCTGAGTTTTGCAAAAACACTCTTATGGGGCTTAGAGACTATGCCCATTATGCTAGGAAGAATGAAGAATAAAGAAGCACTTTTTAGTCAATGGATCTGGTGTCTCAGAGTCCAAGTCTGACTAAAACGTTCACCACTCGAAATTTGGAGCTGATGCTCTGGTTCCAGCATCCTGAAATCCAGAGCCCAGGGCTCACAGGTATCCCTGTGGCTGGTCTAGGTCTTGGGAGATGCCTGAAACCCTGAAGTTCAGACCAAAGCACCCAAGCTGACTGATGGGAGACAGAACAGCTGTCCCAAATCGAAGCATCTGAGATGATAAAGTCTCAGAAGATGCTTGGCTGCTCCCTGAATGGATGGACCCAAGGAATTTTCTTGAGGGCCATTCAGAAAAACAGCTCTGCTTCTTGGCACCCCTGCATTTCAGGGTCCGAGACTGACTGCATTGTTACCCAAACTGAAGCATCTGAGATGATAAAGTCTCAGAGGACGTTTAGGCTACTCTCTGAATTGAAGCACCCAAGACTTTTTATGTCTTGAGGGACATTCAGAGTTATGTCTCTGGTTCCCACCACCTTGGGAATCAGAGGCCCTGCCACCGGGCAAAGCTGGGGCCATTGTGAACTTAGGAGACAGACAAAGCTTTCAGGGTCTGTTTTTCAGACTGAAGCTCCCAAGCCAAACTGTACTCCTTCTTCCTATTCTTACAGAGACCTTGAAAAGCATTCTTATGACTTTACCATTTTAGTAGTTTCGCAGTTAGAGGAGCCATCAAAAGGCCATTAAGTGATTAGAGATCAATTGTTCTAGCTAACAGGTCTTGTGGCCCTGAGGCAATTAACTTCTTCACTAGCAAATGTATTTTCAGTACCGGGTTTTAAGATATTCTAAAGCATTTTAAAATAAACCTGTAATGAGAAATTTGGTAGTAGGCAGTAGGAAGGTAAAACAACATAGGTAAAGGTTAATTATAAGAGGAGTCCTAGCCTGTGAACCCCTTGGGGAAGGGAACTCCTATGGCTCTGCTTGCTGCCACCTAAGGCGGGTCTGGAAAGGCATGAACCTGTGGAGGGCAATCCCCTGGCTGAGTCATTGCCTGGCCGCTGCTAAGGGGAGATGGCGGTAGAAGGCAATGGTCTGTGGGCAAAGCTGCCTGGTTGCTAAAAGGGCTTGAAAAAGCTTTGTGGCACCTGATGCTGGGTTGGAGGACCTCTGTCTTGGCAGGGACCCACTTTGAGCCCCTTCCCGGTGCCCCAGCCCTCCTGGCCAGGGTCAGGTCTCACAAGCCTGAACACGTGGCACAGACACAGAGAATTCCTGTACCCTGGCCTCTTCCCTCCTAGGGATTCATCCCCTGGGGGCTTGGAGGTGAACCTGTTTAAAATGGATAAGCAGAAGAAGGCATTAAATAAGCTGTAGGCCATTGTTACTTACACTCACCAATAATCTCCTTGGCCTGGCTTGCCAAATATGTTACCAGATTTAACCTAGGTTCTTGACTTATGCTGCAGAAATGAATTTCAGAACACATCAGGTGAGTGAGGCTAGTAATTTATTAAGATAGGGACAGAAGAGAAATGGGAGAAAATAACAAATCATGGTTTCTCGGTAAAGGGTAGGGGGCTGAAGAATGATAAAGAAGGCTGATTTATAGACTACAATTTCCCATTATAGATTATAACTGCCCAGGAGAGCAGGGTGCAGAAGCCATGAGGGTCCCAAACACAGCAGGGCATGGAAACTGCTGGGAGCAGGAGCAGAGGGGCAACAGGGGTCAGGAACAGGAGCAGAAGGGGCAATTTGACCTTTGCACCTGCTTTTTAAACTGTTAATTATCCCATCCCTTTGCTAATGGCATGGGAGGAATCCCAGGTGTTTGCTGTTTTGATTGATTACCCCACCCATCAATCCCCCTGGTGGGGCCAAAAAATTATCTGGAGCTTCTCCTGGTTTCCAGGAGAAATGTTATAATGATCTTCCAGCAGCTATCCTGGGGTATTGATGTCCATATGGTCCTTTTGCCATGTTCCAGATCTATGTATTCATTCTCTATATTAAGCCTGCTTCAGTAGTACTTCATTAAAAGAATATATGGTTGGGAAATAATATATGAAGAAAAGCTGAACATATTAGTCATGAGGGAAATGCAAATTAGGAGCTCATGAAATAAAATGACACACTTATGACACTAGTTTGAAAAAATGAGAATACCAAATAGAGGCAAGAATGTAGAACAACAAATATTCATATTCATTGCTCATAAGAATACAAAACAAAACAATACAGCTCCTTTGGAAGAAAATGCCAGTTTCATATAAAGTAAATCATATACTTAACAAATGGCCCTGCAAACCTTCTTCTATCTATTTACTTAGTGAACTGAAATTATTTTCACACACAACCCTGTACACAAATATTGAAGCAGTTTTGTTCTTGGTCACAAAAAACTGTAAAAACTAAAAATCATCATCAACAGGTGAAAAAAAAGGATGAGAAAGGGGCTGACTTGTTGGTGAGAGTAATATGGGGTCCAGTGGAGCCTCTATCCCAGAAAAAAGAGAGATAATTGACAAGTAACACTTAAGACTCAGAGCCCCTCCTCTACATACAAAAGGAGGGAGACAGGCCTATCCAGAGCTGGCTGATAACCAAGGCAGATGTTCTGCCCTCTGGCAAACAATTCATAAGGTCAGATTGGTACTTAAAAAGATGGAGATGATGCAATGGGGAGAGTATTTTTTGACCATTCAGATAGAGACAAGGAGTGGATCCTCAGCCCTGGGGAGGCCCCTTTGACACAGAGTCATGGAACATATTTTTTTTTACAAGGAAACCCCTCTCTTCAAATTACCGGGAAGCCTGGCTCAACCAAGGCTCCTTCTAACAGTAAGCCTAGGGACCAGCTGAGCCATTGGCAGGACAAGAGAGGGTCTCACATCAGTCCCAGATCAGGTCTAGGCAGCCACACTACAGCGGCTGCACAGCCCCTTCCCACAATGGCCCCCACCTCCTTCTCCTGCATATTAAGTGCCCAGTCACCTGACTCCCTGGGAATTGTGACTATTGGAACAATTCTTTTAATTTCTCTTTTTATTTGATGTTTTCAAATAGAAAACAAAGTCAATATTCTTACACCAATATTCTGAAATGAGACCATGCAAAACAATTCAAAGTATATACAAAAATCATTTCCCCCTTTGATGTTGCTGTTTTATAAAACACTGTGACCAATAGAAAACTGAATGGCATGTGCTTGGTTAGAAAATGTCACCTGTTTACAAAACATGAAGGACACTTTCAACCTCATGTCTGCAAGTTTTTACAATAACTAGTGCTCTTCTGTTTTTTTTACTGGGGAGGCACATGGGACTAAAAAAGTTAGCTACCCAATTTTGTCTGACTACTGAGGCACACTAGATTAGGGATCAATAGACAGAGCTGGAACCTGGCAAAAAGCCAGGACACCCCACAAGATGGCTGCTGGAATAACCTTGCAAAACCCCCCACTTGGAACAGGATTTCCTCAGGAATCAAGGAGAAGCCCCAGATATTCTCCAGGGCCCTTATCATTGGGCCCTCCCAGGGGATTGATTTGTGGGGTAATCAGTCAAAACAGCAAACAACTGGGATTCCTCCCACAACGTTAACAAAGGGGCAGAATAATTAATGGTTTAAAAAGCAAGCATGGAATCAAACTGCCCTATTCTTGACTTTTCTCTCCCTGCTTGGATCAGCATGCAAATAAACCTGGGATTTGTCAAGTGTAGTGGGGAATTGTAGTCTATAAATCAGCCCTCTTTATCTCTTTTCAGCCCCTTTCCTCTCTACCAAGGATGCGTAATCTGTTATTTTCTCCCACTTCTCTTCTCTCATTTCCTTAATAAATTACTGGCCTGACTAAACTGGCTTGAAGTTAAAATTCATTTTTTGTAGCTTAGTCAAGGACCAAGAGAAAATCTGGCAACACTATAAACAAAGCACAAATGACAGTCCCAATGCTGCAAATTTTGGAGGGTTGAGATTTTAAACATTATTATCTGTAGTAGATTCACTGTTTAGCTTGAAGATATTGGCTTTTTCTACTAAGAGAAATATATTTCCTTAGGGTCTTTCCTCTAATTTTGTTAGACTGGGTTCCAGAAGAAACCTCCATGAATTTAAAGTGTGACAACTGTAAAGTATTCTGTAGCATTATACAATTAGAAGATCTGGGAATTTTGCTAGACTAAAGACAATTGTTTGCCAAATGGCACTGAAGAAAATCCTGACCCCAGTGCACTACTTAGTCCAAATGTTTCTTACCAAAGAAAATTATACAATATTTATAAGCTTTTAAAGAGATGGTTGATATCAATACTGTACATATTTTACATGTCAAATACATATCAAGACTTTATAAAATAAGATCATGCATTATTACCTCTAAGAATATGATATACAAGAGAAATCCCCCCAAGTACTTGTGACAGCATTTCAAGTGGAACCAGTCTTATATACAAAAACTATCCAGTTTCTCTGCTATGTTGTGTATAATTTAAAGAAATTTAAGAGATTACTGGAAAAAAATCTGATAGAAGGTGTCAATTGTGGAATTTTAAATGTTTCCTTTGAAAAAAAAATGACCCAGAAATATAACCTCTGTACAAAGAAAAATATAAAATTCGGGATAAACATATATAATCACATTACATAATTTAGAATGAAAGTATGTCATTGGTTATTGTCTACTGTACCCATTACCTTGAGAGCATTAATTTGTGAATTAAAGTTTAAATTTAGTTCAGGTCCCTTTATGGCACAAGATCTCATTTTAAAAACATGGTACCAACTTTCCTTAAGTGTAACAGCACTCTATTTTTTAGCAGCAATTATATTTCTAAAGGCTATGAATTTGTGGAAAAATGCTTTATTTTCTAATTTATGTTCACCAGTTACAATATTTACAAAAGACTTAAATTAAGTCTACATATAGAATGACCTTTTACTCTCCCCCATCCTACATCTTAAGGTTTTCTCCTACCATCTCATTTCTGACTTGGTGGGGGAAGTGCAGGAGTTTCAGAAAAGGTACCTATGTGTTTTAGATGGGATTCTTGATTTTGAGTATAAGCAAGGAAGAGTAAGACAAAATAATTCTTAGTTCAGGGTATGTTACAGTGCCCCAGGTTAGTTATATGATAAATAGTACCTACTGACAATCTATAAAAGAGGAGGCATTCTAGGGTGCCCTAATAATGTAAGTCTGTAATAGCTGAACAAGAAAGCCATTTTACTCAGCTATAATGCAGTCATCACTGACTGAGCATTTTAGGTTAGACTCCAATTTTGTGGTCATTAACAGACAGGGATGTTTAAGGGAAGAGGTTTCGCTATATTCAAAAATAAGATATGTTTAAAAAGCAATTTATCTTGAGAGAAATATGGTTCCTGGGGTATTCTTTGCAAACAGAGAAGGATAAAGGGAGCTGGCCACTGTGCATACTAAACCAAATTCCATGAGTATAGTTTTCATGATAAGATGTATTCACTCAATGCATTTTGCTAATAATACCTCCCTGAAAATCAACACTGTAGTTATACTTTGTGTTGAACAACTCTTGAGTTATAGGGGAAACAGCTATATCAGGTAGCTTGCATAATACCAGTTATGAAAATTTAAAAAAATGAGTAGACGGATTCCTCAAAAGAGCAAATTAAATCCTTTGTCAAAATAGTTACTGCACAACACAGAAATAGCTCAAACCTGGAATTTATCAATTAAAATTGTGATCCTATGATACAAATTTTGGAATGGCTGTACAATTTCTTCAATACCAGGAAATATTTTAACCAATTCTCATCAGAAAAGGATTTGTTGAGTACATTAGTGCTGTGGAATGAAAAAAACAAATTTAGGGGGAAAATATACTCACAAGTGAGTTAACCTGACCAAAAACAAACAAACCAAAAAACCCAGACTGAGTCAAATGGATAAAAAACTAAGGGCTGTGAAAAAAAAAGTGATATCCAAAAATAACATGGAAGTGGGGGTGGGGACCCCAGTTAAGGCATCTTAAAAAAATTCCTCATGGATTTGGCTTATTAAAATATTTAACACTTAAAAAATACAAAATTGAAAGAATCTGAAAAATATGCAAATTGAAAACACTGTATGACAATTTCAGACAGTTTGCAAGTGTCATTCATATGTTTGTCAAGAAAAATAAAGAAGCCTATCCATGAGATGGCATATGGTGGCAGAGCTCCTCCTGATTCTCTCTGTCTTGCACTGAATGGCAACCTGGAGGTCTGTGCAGCAGTTACAAACAAGACATTATTATCTGGAAGGGAAGGGACTGTGGAATTTCCACTGGTTAAGGAACAATCCAGCTTCAATTTTTCCATTCTGCACCACAGGTTTATGACCCTGGAGATCTTTGATTGCATCTTCTATTTTGAACCACACTCTCTTCCTTCCTATATTAGCAGAATCTTCCCAATCTTCTAATATTTCAGCGACAATTTATGTTATAAGAACATAAACATATGTTCTGTGCTTTAGGTGTTGCCCAGGAGTCTGCCTAATTTTCCTTGGACTCC
The DNA here is from genome assembly GCA_029593785.1 of Cabassous unicinctus. Taxonomy (NCBI): domain Eukaryota; kingdom Metazoa; phylum Chordata; class Mammalia; order Cingulata; family Chlamyphoridae; genus Cabassous; species Cabassous unicinctus. Next base: position 27,139 of record JAQZBX010026194.1, read on the forward strand.
AACCTCTTCATAAACCTCCCTTAGGGCAGCGCTACCGGTCTCCTCCTCTGGCTCCCTCCCTCCATCTGGGATGATCTCCCCGTCTGGATGCAGACTGCAGATCACCAGCAGTACCTTGTCCTCTTTCTCGCTTCAGAAGCACAGGCACACCGCCCTCTTCTTGAAACCCTCGTGGACATAGATCCGTGGCTGGTTCGGCTTGAACTTCACCATAGGGGTGGGCTCTTGCTGCTGCTACTGCTCTGGCCGCTGCCAACCCGCCTTCGAGTAGGGGAGAGGGCTACTCAGGGCGCAGGGGCGCTGCAGGAGAGGCGGCATAGCAGGGAAGGGCAGCGAGGCCAGTCAGTCTGGGAGGAGGCAGCTGCTCCGACGCGGTGCAGGACGTGAGCGCTGGTCACTGGAGCCCTAGTGCCTGGGTGGGAGCGCTGCCTCTACCTGGGCTTCCGCCACTCTCCATGGAGCCCTCTGCCCCCCCAGTTGCAACTGCTACCTCTACCTCGGCTGCCGTGTCTGAAGAGCGAGGCCGGAGGTTCGCACCATGCGGGGACAGTTGTGGGAACTGTCGCCAAAACACAGAAACGCACAACCTGGAACAATCCAACAGCAATGCCTAGTGGTAGCCTCTTTTGCTCTTACTTTTTCCCACTGTATGAATTGATACCTTAACACCTGACAATTGCATATATAAAATCATAGCTGGCCCCTGTCTGCCTCACCACCCCCAACAAGGTTATCAGTGGTTTCTTTGCTTTCAGCAAAGGGAGGTGTCAGGCCCAGGCAGTCGCCACTGTCTGGGCATCCTGTGGACTGATCCTCACCATCCTTTTTCCCCAGGCTTCACCAGAAGTTTCTCAGTCAGGATCAGATCCCAAGCAGAGCTATATGGAAGGGGTAAGTCTCAACCACACATATGTTGCTGCCATAGACACTTTGCCCAAAATACTGATTGAATTATAGCCCTGAAATTGTCAGGTATTGAGTAGGTTCATGTTCAGAGTTGAGTGCCCTGTAGGCTTCCATATAAGGCCAACAAATTTTCAGCATATATGCTAAGAAAATTCAGTGAAGAAAGCATGGGCTTTTCAACAATGAGTGTTCAATCTATCACATATTGATATATGGTCCAGCAACCATCATGCTGGTGAGAACAGACCTCCCCCTAAGATCAATTGGGACAACCTTGACAGAGAAAGAAGGTTGCCTATGAGCCTAGTTGGTTGGAACCACAAAATTTCTCCATTACCACATGAAAATTCAAACAGCACCCTGAAAGGGCATCAAAACTGGAAATTGAAACTCAATTTTTTATTTGATTGGAGATTGAAGCAATCCTTAAATATTTTGTTCATAAGGACAAGGAACACCAAAGAAACATTAAAAAAGCTGATGAATTTGACTTGATTAAAATTAAAAACATTTGTTCAGACAAAAATGTTGTTAGAAAAGACAAGCCACAGACTTACAGAATATATATGTAAATCTCATATCTAATTAAGAAGTTGTATCCAGAATATATAAAGAACACTTAAGCTCAACCATAAGAATACAAACATTCTAATTTAAAAATGACTAAATGATTTTAGTAGTTCCTCATTAAAAACATATTGGTGGGAAATGATATATAAAGAAAAGCTCAACATAGTAATGAGGGAAATGCAAATTAGAACCTCATGAGATTCCATGACACACTTATGAGACTAGTTTGAAAAAATGAGAAGACCAAATAGTGGCATGAATGCAGAGCAATAGAAATTCATATTCATTGCTCAAGTGAACACAAAACAAAACAATACAACCCCTTTTGAAGACAATGTCAATTTCTTATAAAGTAAACCATACACTTAACAATGGCCCTGTAACCCCCTTCTATTTATTTACTCACATGACCTGAAATTATTTTAATGCAAAATCCTGTACACAAATATTGAAGCAGCTTTGTTCTTGATCAC
>JAQZBX010026195.1:0-29095 GCA_029593785.1 Cabassous unicinctus
TAAAAAAAAAAAAAAGAAAAAAAAGAAAGAAAAGTCCCTCAGCTTTCTTTAAAGGCTGTCTTGAGGAAAACCTGTGCTTCTAAGGGCAAAGGGCACTGTTAAAATCAATGAAAGCAGCGTTAGAACAAAAGGTTAAGACCCCTTATCCCAACACTCAAAGAGATGGAAGACATTCTTAAGGAATTAGAAAGCCCCAAGGATAGTTGGGTGGTATTGGACAGAAGCCTGAAATGACAGTGCCTGGACGTAGGGGAGCCTTATTAATGAATTAAAACCAAAATATTTAAAGCATCGCATCCTACATAAAAAAAAATATGTGTGTGTATATATTTAAACAAGGGATATATATATTCTTTGCTTACAACTTGTTAACCAAGTAATGCTCAGATAACTTTTCTCCAATTTTTTTTCATATAAAAGTGTTTCCAAGAACAAGCTTGTGTATTATAGGCAGCACTGATCCCAAAGGAGATCTTAAAAGCTGTAAAACAACAGCAACAACAACAACCACAAAACAGAGGCTTGGAATGATGGAAGATGGAAAACCCAAAAGACAGACCATGTCAAAAGAGTGAGAATTATGAGTCAAATAGTGAATTTTATGTTTTCTGTTTGTGTGCCTATTTGTGCCTGTTTGTTCAAATATACAAATATTTGTAATTGAGTCATGTTGGAGCCCCAAATTAGAAAAGCCAAGCAGGATGGAAAGGTCATATAGAAATCTGAATATAGAAATTATTGGAAGAAGAAAAAGTTTTTCCTAGGTTTCTTTACCTACCCTGGCCCCCCAGGGTAGGTAAGGAGCACTATGGGGGAAACACTAGGTACAGTAAGATAGGGAAATGTAAGTTTAGCTTAGAACTCTGTCTACCAGGCCTGGAAATTAAGATCGATAGGGACAGAGGAAATGTTACAGAATAAACCTTGGTTTGCATGGTTTGACCTGTAATTACCCAATTTAAACCTTTTAACAGCCTTGGGATGAGAGCAATTAATCATCTAATTGCCAAATTTCAGTAAGTAAAGAAAAAGTCCTTGAAAGTGATAGAAAGAATTTTCTAAATTATGATTTTGAAAAATTAAATAATTATAATATATTCCAGAGCCTGGTAGTCAATGTGCTTTTGAGGTTGTTCACAATTTTAAAAATATTATGAAAAAGAGATTTTCTTAGTCTCCTGTGGAGGAAAAGATAAAAAAAATCTTGTTAAACTATAATGGTTTCAATTTTATTTGATTTGGGAGTAATATCCCTAGGATTATAGGATACTAATAAAATAAATTAGCATTATATTTATTAGATATTTAAGATGATGAAAATTGTAAGTTTGTGTTTAATGAAATTAAATTAAAGAAGAAAATGTAGATCTGTCCTAAAGTGAAATGACTCATTTTCACAGAACAGAATGAGGGATGTAAGACAAGCCTTAAATGGATATGGAAATAAATAAAAGGAAATTCATAGTCAGTACTGCCTAAAATTTGATAAGCTTATTTACGAGAATGTGTCTTTGTCCTAAAATAAAATGGCTGGTTTTCATGAAGGTGAAAATAAGTAGGACAAACCTTGAATGGATATGGAAAGTTGTAAAAGGTCTTGTGAAAGTCAGTTTCATTGGTTGCTGACTATAATTTAATAAGCTTATTTAAAGGTGAAATTTGTTCTGAGATGAAGTAACTACTCTATGTCATTATGGTTGGTTATAGGGAATTTGTAAAAGCATTTTCTAAACTGAAGTATTTCAATATAAATAGGTAATTCCAGGAAGCCATTATTAAGTAAAAATCAGATTTGAAGTTGTTAACAAAAGGTAACTACCTAACAGAGAAAGCTGTTAGAGGCCTCTTCAATCTGCATAATAAAGTAGTGGTAGGGGGAAGATAATTGTAATTCTACTGGGAATCTTAGGTTTTCAAAAAATAATTGAGAAAGCAGTTTTTTTTTCCTGTACTGCTGAAGTAAAATAACTGTTGATTAACAGAATCATGGTAAAGGTGTAAAAATACAATGAAACAAAACTTCTACTATAAGTTATAGTTAATGATCTTGATAAACACCTTTATTTAAGGAAATCAGGGCTAGATTGCAAGCTCTTGCAGCAGTCACATTTATTCCTGAGCTCTGATCTCTGATTGTTATTTCTAAATCCTCAAATGCTTTATTCTCTATGTATAACCTAATAGCTCCCTAAAATTTTTAAAGTACCTATATGATACCTGGAACCCAGAGTAAAAGTTAGCCAGCTCTAAAATTGATGAAGAAGCAGTCCTATGATACCCAAAAGGAATGGCCATAAAGGAGCTGTCAGAGGGTGGTGTCTAGCTAAGGCAGTAGGCATCCCTATTAAATATCCTGTCCTAGATCATATTATACAAGATTGTGAGGCCTTGTTAATGGCTCCAACCACATTTGGTGCCTTACAGCAGTGAACATGTGCAGAAAACCAATATATCCATAAGTGCTTGGCAAGTAGATTCATGCATTTAGACCAGACCCAAACTACTGCACATAGTGTCTCTCCATTTGAGTTATCAGCATGGCCAGTTGGTATGGCCTCTAAAACAATAAAGGTATCTGCTTTATCATCTGGCCATGCCCCCAAAGTGGATGGGTGCCCTCTGCTGCTGAAGACTCCGTAGCTTTGCCAGTCAGTGATGGCTCAGTTACCTTAGCTCTACAGTAGACACTGCCTGCAGTGTGGCTCTGTTTCATAGTGCCAAAGGATGCTATGCAACAGGCCAGTGGAACACTGGAGTCAACCTTCCTGCTCTGATGAGGGCTGATGGTACTACAGTATGTGAACTGCATGAAAGACATACATAGTGGCAATAAGTGCCAGAGCCATATGGATAGAACCTAAAGAAACACAATTGGCTTTACTGTTTGCTCCTATGGAGAGTTAACATATACGGTATTGTAAGCCTGGATCTCCCCTACTCTAAGCAAATGTCCTAGGGCCTATGGGAGAAAGTACCATTGCTATTTTACTCACCAGTGAAAACCTCCCTTTTGGGGCACCAGCTAAACATTTGTGCTTGCGCCCTTTGGCTTCTTTTCTGGAGTCACAAGGCTTCTAATATCTTCCTTGACTGGGCTGTCACTGGAGTAATAACCCACAATCAATGGGACTTTTGGAAGTGTGGATATGTGCCAGCATCCAGCATCTCTGGTCTCCCCTGGAATATCCTTCCCTTATCTTTAAGATAAGAGCTGCCCTTCTAGGTGGAAACTCCCAGAGCTTACAAATTCCTATAATTGCTTGTCTTAATTATATTGTAATGTGGCCTTATATCACAATTGCAGCATATATGACTTCACATTTTCTTCCCAAACTCTTCTAGTTCTTTCTTCCCCAAATTGCAGCAGCATTCCTGAGTAGTTAAAAAGGCAAAGCTCAGATACTGGACATACATTGGCGACTGATCAACAGATCTTGTCCTAATCACCCCTATATCAGTAAACCTTTCCTGCCTTGCCAAAAACATCTGTTCCTTTAGGATTTGTTTCCTGTCCTTTTGGTTTGTGAACAATTAACTACATTCTTTAGAAAGCAACTCCCTTCCCCTGCTACATGTAGACATATCCCATAAAACACTCCACTCCTCTGGCAGTGAGTACAGATGTCAATACTGGGAAGTGCCATTTCTCCTCCCACCACCTAAGATGAAGACTAGGCCATGGGTAGGCTCAGAACCATTTCATCCTCCTGCCACTGAGGATGAGGACCCCATTGACAGGGCTCTCAGAACAGCTAGATAAGAAGGTGGCATCTGTACTATTGCCAGCATACCCTATTGTAATTGAATCAACACCACTGGACAAGTCAAAACCAACATCCAGGAGATCTTCAAACAAGCCAAATGGCTTCATCTGCAACATCATCAACTTCATCGCACAGTGGCTCAGAGTCACCAAACTCTTTCAACTGTCCCTGTAGCTATAGAGTATCAGCCTATAGACCCCAAACTAGCCATATTTGGTCTTGGTGAGTCAAAGGACTCCTTGGACCAAAAGGAGGGAATGTGAAATTGGAATGATAACTATCTTAATTTGCTTGAGCTTCCATTTTCCAGGGGATTACAAAGAAAAAACAGAGGCTCACTGAACTAGGCTGACATGCCAATGATCCTTTACTGTGCTGATAGATACCCATGCTCCTGCCCAGAAAGAAGAACTATAGCAAAGAAATCAGGCACACAATTTTATAGGTTTTGACAAAATGTATAATGTCCTGTATCTGTCATTGCAATGTCATACAGGACAATTTCAATGCCCCATGTTATACTTATTCTTCCTTCTCCTTCCCCTCATAACCTCTGGTGGCCACTGCCTTTATATCAATGATACAAGTTCTTCCATTGCTAGAATAATAATAAGTCTAGTTTAGTCCAAAGTTGCATTCCCCCCTTATGTTTGTTCATTCCTCAATCTCGAAGATTTTGGGATGGTGATGCCCACTCTGTTTCTGGTTGAGAGGAAGCTTAGGTCCCATTGTGAAGATGGATGGAACTGTCTGGCTTGCAGTTGTAGATACTCTGTTTTTTGGGATGAGCATTGTCCATCATCATCCTTTGGTAGTCCCATGAACTGGAGAGTAGGTATTGCAAGTCTGCAGAGATTCAGGGCTCAACCAGCATATGAACAAACCAAAGATTTAAGTCTCTGGGACATATATTTAATGAGTATAGTGCTAATTATAGGTTCAAATAAAAGGGGTAGAAGAGCCATGTGTAGGGAAATAATAAATGAATCTAACTCTGTTACATTGGGGAGCATATATTCCAAAGTAAGGCCCACTGATAGGGTGCTAAATTCCTGGTGTTGTCTGCCCTGTCTAGATGTCTCTAGAGCACTCAGGAACCCCAATGTTTGAGGCACTGTTTACTGTGGCAGTCAATGAGATCCTGCTGAGACATGCATAAGTGTAACCTCTGGAATGACCTCCAACTCACTTTGAAACCTCTTAGCCATACAAACTCATCTGTATTTAGTATTTCCCCCTGTTGGTCAAGGTCTTTTTCCAAATGCATTGCTAGTTGGCTTTTGGTAATAATCCCTTGGTGCCATGGAGGCTCATCCCCAGGAGTCATGTTCCATGCCGAGTGGAAGGTAGTACATTTATATGCTGAGTTTGGCTTAGAGAGAGGCAACATTTGAGCAACAAGGAAGCTTTCAGGAGGTAACTTTTAGGCAATATATAATACTAGGCTAAGTTTCAATTTCAGAAGAACAAGTTTCATAAGTACAACCATCAATATCAAGGACCTGATGTAATGGTCTGTCTTCCTTTGCTAGGCATTGCCCATGTACTCAGGGGATTCTTGTTACTCTATTAGAGAATGTAGCAGGACTCCCCAAGATGGGAATTCAATATTCTTTCAGTTGTTGTGTGGGTCTCCACCCACCAAGACAATGCCCCATGACCACTTGAACATATTTATATGCCATAGAAGCATGCCCCAGGTACACCCCTCCCCACACATCCCCCCATCACCCACAACCTGCACCAGTGATCCTCCCCTGCCACAGTCTTTACCCTTCTCTGATCCAAAACCTCCCCCAAAACAAAGCTAAAAAATAAAGAAATAAAACAATAATAAAATAATAACAAAATACAAAAATAAAAAATAAAAAGATAATAAAATGAAATAATTTTTTTCATTGTCTTTCATCCCTGTAAGATCTGTTGTCTTTTATGGACAATCACAATTTCTTATGTATGTTCCCCCAGTGTCTTTTTTTTTTTTTTTTTCTTTATCTTCAAAGAAGCTTTAGGTTACAGAAAAGTCATATAGAAAATATAGGGGATTCTCCTATACCCAATCCCCTCCCCCTCTTTCACTCTCCCCTATTAATAACATTTTACTTGTGTTACAATTGAAGACTTAATGCCTGTTTTCAAAGAAATAGTAGATTTTCTTCCATTCCCTGGTACAAACCCACATTGTATTTTCCTGTCTCTTTCCTCAAAGCATAGTCTAGGGTCCCTGAAACTTGTATCATTCCTGAACTCAGGTGTATCTAAATGGACCTAGCATTGGCAGGGTCTGGGATGGTCCAGTGAGGGGCTGGTGACCAGTGAAGTCAATTAAATTTTAAAAATAAAAACACTTTTCATTGTTTCCTTTCCAAATTTTGGCATCAACCTGCAGACATTTCTAGTAATATGAAATGCACCATATCATATAGGTGTAAAATGAAACTTTTCTTTATCTTTTCTACATCTAAATTATATAACAGCATGCTCGTGTTTGATACTCTATTTGAAATATTAAGTTTTTTTTTTTAATTATAAAAACCAAAAACTTCATATGCATTTAAAAATGAACCATTTTTTCAATTTTTGCTTTTGTCCAAGATATTTGTTCATTTTCCCAGTGTGAGTTAAATTTGAATTTATCATTGTGATTTATGAAAGCATGCTTTGATTCTGGCATGCAAAAGTATTATTAGATAGTGTTTTTAACATTTAATAATGTCAGGCAGGGCAGAGATTTAGAAGACATAAAACATTCTGAATGATTTGGTTTGAAAATTATGGTGTCACCCTATTTAATAAATAATATTGTTAATTATATTCTAAAAGCAAAATGTGAACTTTCAGTAGCATTCCTTGACTTTTAGCAATGATTTTGATTTGTTCCATACAGGCTTGCTTAATGAACTGAAATTATTGAAATTTAATATTTATTAATTGCAGCACTTCAAATATTGAAAAATTATAAACTTTTCCAGAGTCCTTGAAATGAAACTTTGGTATCCCTAATTTCCAGTGCACTTTAACGACTGTTTGGTTGGAACATTTGTGAACTTTTCACAGATTTGGGTTCACTTTTTCCAGCAGATCTTTTTAATAGGTGGATTCAATTTTCCAGTATCACATCTGGTTCATCTGGAATGCTTGAATAGAGTGTAACTTTAACAAATGCTACAAGAATATTTCCCAATTCTGAGCATTGCATATAACTTCTACTAGCATAGGCTTCCAAGATTTCTTTAGTTGCCTTGAGGTCAACTCAGGACAAGAATCAAGAAAAATAGAGTTGCAAGATTGTATTGGCCTAGAAAGTAAAAATCTGAGGGTAAACATGAAGTTTCTATTATCACAAGCAAAGAAAATACACAGTACTTGCTTAGGCTGCTTTTCCAGACTTTCTCATCTGAACCACAAACTTTCCTGGCTTTCTGGTTTATAGTTTAGTACTTCTAGTGAAAGATCAGTATATTTATTTTGAAAAGAGAAAATGTGCTTTAAGATGTAGGAAAAAGAGACCAATTGAAATGGACTGTGTTCTGCTACCATGTTAGCTATTTTTCTGTGTCTCCTTCCTAATCTCTACTTATCCATTGGCTATTAAATATAGCTATTTTATGAAAAAAACTATACCCTTAAGACCTGTGTTATATTGTACAAGTAAGAATATACTTTTGTCTCTGGATATCAGTTTAAATAGATCTTCTCGTGTATACTTTCCTCACCAGTAGAGTTGAATCTTTCATAGTATATACTTCTACATAATTTTGACATAATTGCACATACTCCTATAAACATTTTATTGACATCTTTGTCTTTTTGACTGCAAAAGGTGCTTCTATTCTGGAAGGTCCTGGGAAACTGGCTATCTGAAAACAAAACAACAAAAAATCAAATCAAACAATAAAACCCTAATTTGTAACAAGTTCACCAATATCCAAGTTCAAAATACTACCGTCAAGGCTAATTTCAAGCTACCAATGCAGATTTGGGAAGGAATGCACAATATTCTTTCTTGAACCAGTATGAGCAAGTGACAGAACACTATTCTATCAGTTCTAATTATCTTTTTTTCAAAGTCCAATATTATTGCCATCTCTCTCATCTGTAGATCTTTGAGAAAACTTAGAACTGACCTAGCTCTACCAACTGGAAATTATACTGGGTTGTCTTTTCTCCCATACCCCTGGGGAGCACTGGGTACCTTTAGATATACTCTTATCTCCAGGGTTACATAGTACACCATGACTCACTGGCTTGCATGAGGCAAGGGCGCTAAGTGTGCTCATGTAAATAACAATATACATATTTTAAATAAATGTATTTTAATTTCTTTTCATTTAAGGAACCCTCTCTTAATACAAACTATCGAAATTTTAATCAACAGAAAAGTAAAATGCCTACATCTTCACATGAAAGGTCAATCCTCGGTGGTTAAGGTGATTTAAAGTTACCAGATAAAGGTGTTAAATCACTAACTGGAGTCTACACACTCTGGGTTTTTTCATCAGCAGTTTCTTGAATGTTTTTAGTGTCCTTGACTACATCTGGAAACCCGTTTCCAAATTGTTTACAGATTGTAAAAGCACTAATTGGTAATGCTCTCTTCTTGGTTCATTGACTCTTACATTCACTGGCAATTGTTGATATCTTTTGAAATGTGTACCTACTAAAGGTCATTAACAAATGTAATTTAAGCAATATTTTGTTAATTTTGGAGACTGTTTTAAGTTGTGTTTACAATATCAGTGACTCTTGGAATTAAGACAACCTAGATTTAATTTTGCAGCAATTACGGAATTTAAATTTTAGAATAGCAAACATATGAATAGATGGCCAGACTAAAATGAGTGTTTTTGAAAATGGAACTAAAGAAAACCTGTTTCAGTATCTATTATTTCCTGTTTCTTATAAATATGCCATATGTATTCATAATTGGGTATATACCTGGAATGTGAAATAAAATTGTATCCAAGAGCCAGTAAGTGCATTGACGGAAAATTAGAAGAGACATTTCACTTTGGAATTTTTACAGTGATATAAATCAGTTATCTGTACATAAATATCTTGTCTATGTATGTGTAAAACAGAGAAAAGGGAAGAAAAACTTTTGAAGAAATAATGGCCAAGGTATTTCAAACCAAAATGATAGGCATAAAACACAAATACAGGCTTAGAGGATACTAAGCTAGACACTGTCTAATCCCCACCCCCACCCTATCCCGACCTCCACACCTAAGCATATATTCAAATTGATCAAAACAAAGGCAAAGAGAACATACTTAAAGCAGTACAGGGGAGGGCATGGGTCACATTATATAGAAAAGAACAAAGATAAAAATAAATTACAGCAGACTTCTTGTCAGAAACAATACAAGCCAAAAGTCCAAGGAGTGACACCTTTAAAGTGCTGAAAGAAAAATCTGTCAAACCAGAATTCTATATTCAGTGAAAATGTTTTTTAAAAATGAAGGAGAAATAAAGACAGTCTCAGAAAAGAAATACAGAGAATTATTTCCAGCAGACCTCTATTACAAATGTTAAAGAAAATTCTTCAGGAAGAAGGAATCTTATATTGGATGGAAACTTGGGTCTATGCAAAGAAATTGTTGGAAATGGAGTAAATAATGGTTAAATAAAACCTTTTTTTGTTTTAATTGTTTAAATATAACTGATTGCTTACCAAAAAATAGTATTTTTTATTATAGCGTATATTAAAAAAGCTATTTCCAAAATAACATTAAGGATGCGAGGGAATTCTTGAGACTCTACTGCTAGAAGACCTGTATACAACACATGAAAAACCATATTATTTGAAAATAGACTTATTGATTAAAGATATATACATTAAACCTAGGATAACCACTAAAAAATTCAAGAAGAGGGATAAATAAGTCAATAGTGGAAATAAAATGGAATCATAAAATAATGTTCAATGCAATTGTTCATTTCAAGGAAAGAAATTAGTTCTAAGACATTTTATTGAAGTAGTAATGCATAAATAGCACATCCCATTACTTCATTTTATGATCAAATAAATGAAAAGAGAGCCATTTTACCTTTTCCAGTTTTGACCACTCCAATTTGAAAGAAAGAAAGAGTGGAAACAAAACCTATATTGAGTAATCCCAAGTAAAATACAAAAACAAAATAAAACACAAAACGCTACTCAATAAATATAAGAAAGAAGAAAAAGAGCAAAAAAGAACTAAGACCAGATGGAACAAAAGAAAACAGCTGGGAACATATGTGGCTTAAGCAGTTGAACGCCCACCTCCCAAATGGGAGGCCCTGGGTTTGGTTGCTGGTGCCTCCTAAAGAAGACAAACAAACAACGAGAAGAGAACAAACAAAATCAATGAGCAAGACAATGAGCAAATAAGCAAAAACTAACAAGCAGGGAACAGATGTGACTCAAGCAGTTGAGTGCCCACCTCCCACATAAGAGGTCCCAGGTTTGGTTCCTGGTGCCTCCTAAAGAAAAAAACAAGAAAACAAAAAACCCCAAACAGACAACAAGCAGGTAATGAGCGAAAAACAATGAGCAGACAATGAGCTCAAACAACAAGCATAAAAAACAATGAGCAAACAGATGAGGGAACCATGGGGATGAGGGGAGAAAACATATAGCAAGAGTACAAATTCTAAGCTCACCATATTAATAATCACATTAAATATGAATGTTCTAAACACACTCATTAAAAGACAGAGATTATCAGATTAGATGAAAAAGAAAGACCTAACTATATGCTTTCTACAATATACCAATCAAACAGTACCAAAAGAAAGCATGAGTGGCTATATTAATATGGAAAAAACCACTGGAATCCAGAACAAAGAATATTATTAGGGATAAAGAGGGGCGATACATGATACTATAGAAATAATTTCCCCAAGAAGATGTAACAATCCTAAATGTTTAAGCACATAAGAATAGAGCTTAAAAAAGACATGACACAAAAATTGAAGGAACTGAAAGGAATAAGAGACAAATCAAAAACTATATTTTGAACCTAAACAAACCACATAATAAAACAAGTAAAACAAAAATTAGTAAGGATAGAGATTACCTAAATAATAACATCAACCAACTTGATCTAATTGAAATTAATAGAACACTTCATCCAGCCAAATCAGAAAACATATTGCTTCCAAATGTACATAGAACATTCACCAAGATAGACCATATTCTGGGCCATAAAACAAACCTTAAAATTAAAATTAGACATCATACAAAGTAGGTTTTCTAATCAAAATAGAAAGATATTTGATTTGAAAATTAAACAAGTGTTTAAATATTAAACAAGACACTACTAAATAATCCCTTTGAAAAATAAACAAGTCACTACTAAATAATCCATGGGTCAGAGAGGAAGTCACATGGGAAATTAAAAATATACATCTTTTGAACTTAATGAAAATGAAAATTCAACATATCAAAATTTGTCAGATGCAAATAAATAGTGTTAGGATGATAGCATTAAATTGGAAAAGAATAAGGTAAAATATCAGTAATCTAAGGTTTGTCCTTAAAAAGCTAGAGAAAAAAAGAGCAAAGTAAACCAAAGCAATCAGAAGGAAGAAAATATTAATGAAAAGAGGGAAAAAATAAAATTGAATAAAAACAATACAGATTTCAATAAAACCATAGGCTGTTTCTCTGAATATTTCAATAAAATTGGCAGACCTTTATCCAGACTGACCATGAAAAAAAGGTGAATATATGATTTAAACATATCATCAATTAAAATAGGTATATCTCTATAGCCCCTGCAGACATTAAAATGATAATAAGATAATTTTTTGACAACCTCTATGATGATAATTTGATAACAGATTAAAACGGAGAAATTCCTTGACCACTGAAACCCACACAAGAAAAATTAGATAATCTGGATAGTTCTATATGTGTTAGAGGACTTGAAGTCATCGTTAAAAATATTCCACTAAGGAAAACACCACTCCCAAATCATGTAACTGGTGGAGTCTACCAAATATTTAAGGAAGAAATAATGCGAAGACCACATAAGCTCTTCCATATAACAAGAAAAAAGCTTTCCAAATCATTTTATGAGGCCAGCATACTCTAAAACCAAAGCTAAAGTCATTATAAGAAAGGAAAGGCAACCTAAATCTCTCTTGAACATGGATGCAAAAATCCGCAATAAAACATTAGCAAATCAAATAAAGAAATATATGATAGCGTAATATAACACAGCCAAATGGGATATGTTGTAGGAATGTAAGGTGAGTTCAATATTAGGAGATAAATTGATGCAATTGACCTTACAGGCAGACTAAGAAAAAAGAAAGCAGACCAATAAGACAGAAAGAAGAAAACAACCATATTGTTGCAATAGATACAGAAAAATTACAACATCCATTCATGATAAAAACTCTCAGCAAACAAGGAATAAAGGAAAACTTTTTTTTTAACCTGGTAAAGGGAATCTATAAAAACTATAGCTATTATCATACTTAAAGGTGAAAGACTGAATGCTTTCCTATTACGATTAGGAATAAGGCAAGGATGTCTCTATAACTGTTTTTATTGAATATCCCACTGGAAGTCATAGGCACATAGCATGGGACATAAAAGAAGTAAAAGACATACAGATTGGGAGCAGATGTGGCTCAAGTGGTTGAGCACCAACGTCCCACATGGAAGGTACCAGATTGGGTCTCCAGTGCCTCTTAAAAACAAAAACAAACAACAAGCAAACAAATGAAAAAACCAACTCAGGGGAGCCGATGTGACTCAGTGGTTGAGTGCTGGCTTCCCACATACGAGGTCCCCCGGCCTTAATATGAAAAAAAATAAAATAAAATAAAGGCACACAGATTATAAAAGAGGAAGTAAAACTGTCTTTTTCTGCAGACAATGTTATTTCATAGATAGAAACTGCCAAATAATCTATCAAAAAAAAAAAAAAATTCCTGAAACTAAGATGTGATTTTAGCAAGATTTCAGGATATGGGGTCAATATATATTTTTGAGGTCAATATTTAAAAGCAATTGAATTCCTATAAACCAGTGATGACAAATTGGAATTTGCAATAAAAAATAGTGTTTGCAATAGCACCAAAATTGAAATACCTAATATTATGATACAAACTATAAGCAGCGTCTGTATGCTGCAAACTACAAAACATGAATGAGAGAAATCAAAGACCTAAATATATGGGGAGTTTTCTTAGTTTGTCACAGGGCTGCCAGTGCAAAGTACCAGAAATGGGTTGGCTTTTAAATGAGAATTTTATTTAGGGTAAAAGCTTACAGCTCAGAGGCTGTGAAATGTCCAAATCAAGGCATCAAATCAGCCAGTGTTGATACTGGCATCCTGCCACGTGGAAGAACAAGGTGACTGCTGATCTCTGCTGAGATCCTGGCCTTCGGCCTTCCTTTTCAGAATATACCATTCCATAGCTCAGATAGGCAATCAAGCTTAGGGCTTGTCTCTTCAGACTTGAGTTGCTTCATGAGTGAAGCCTCTTGGTGACTTCGTGCTTAAGCTTTGGCTGCTAGTGATCCTTGAGTCCTCTCTCACATGGCAGGATCAAAATGGTAGAGTTCCCTTTTCCTGTGTGTGTTTCTCTCTCTGTGTCTCCATTTGTATAAGACCCAGCAAAAGTACAGAGACTCATCTTGAGTCACGCCTCACTGATGTAGTCCAGTCAAAATAGTCTCACACCCATGGGAACTAAATCATTTTTAATATATATATATATATTATTCATAAAAGAATTTGAAACTGTCACAGGACTTATATAATGTAAAGAAATGGAAAACTGAAATTGTTAAGATGCCAATTTTTCAAGTTGGCTTACAGATTCATGCAATCTAAATTCAAAATCCCAGCAGACTTTTTTGAAGATATCATCAAGATAATTCTAAAATATAAATAGAAAGACAAAAGAGTTAAAATAGTCAAATAATTATAAAAAAGAAGGAAAAATTTGGAGGTTTAACCTTACCTGATTTTAAGATTTATATGTCTGCAGTAATCATGAGAATGTGGTACTGGCAAAAGGTAAATGAAGCAGAAAAGATACTACAGAAATAGATCCCCATAGATATTGTAAAGTTATTTTTTTTCACAAAAAGTAAGGCAATTCTACAGAGAATGGATAGTTTTTCCAACAATGTTGGGAGACTTGGCTGTCCCTAAGCAAATAAAGTAAACCACTTCCCATATCTCATTTTTACCAAAATTAACTCAAAATGATTCACAAATCTAATGTAAAACTGTAAAACTTGTAGAAATGAACAGGAAAATACCTTTGTGATCTGGGGTCAAGCAACAAGATTTTAGATTTGATAGCAAAACAAATAACATTAAATGATGCCAAAGTAATAAAATGGACAAATTAGACTTTACAAAAATTAAAACATTTTGCTTCGTGAGAGTCAGTTATTAAGAGAATTAGAAAAGAAGCCAAAACAGGGAAAAGAATCTTTGCAAATTCAAATTTATGAAAATGATTTGAATCTAGAACATACAAAGAATTGTCAAAACTCAACAATAAGAAAACAAACAATCTGGTTAAAAAATTAACAATAGATCTTGAAAGATACTTCATCAAAGAAAATATACAGATATCAAATAATCACTCATGTTGCTAAATATCTTCAGTTAATAAGGAAATACAAAAGAAACTTGTAATGAAATACCACAATGCACCTATTACAATGACTATACTCATAAAAACTTACAATGTCAAGTGCTGGTGAGGATGTAGAGAAATAGAAACACTTATACATTGCTGATGGAAATGCGAAATATATGCTACAATCACTTGGGAAACAAATTTTGGAGTTTCTTATAAAGTTAGATATAATTACCATATGACCCAGCAATCCTTGTCCTATCCAAGAAAAATTAAAACATATGTTCATATACAAAACTTTATGTAAACCTCGATGGCAAGTGTATTCATAATCACCAAAATCTGCAAAAAATCCAGACCTCATTCACTGGTAAATGTATAAATAAACTATGGTACAGTCAAACAATGGAATACTATTCAACAATAAAAGGAATGGACTTTTGATTCATCTAACTGCATGGATGAATCTCAAATGCATTCTGCTAAGTGAAATGAGCCTGACCTAAAGACCATTATCTATTTATACGGAATTCTGTAAAAGGAAAAACTAAAGGGACAAAAGAAAGATGCATGGTTACAGGGGTTAAAGGTTAGGTTCCCAAATTTTCTGCCCAAAGGAATCACTTAGAATCTTTTAAAAATACTAAGGATTTTAAAAGCTTTCCTGGTGATTTTGATGTGTAGTAAGTTTGGGAGCAACTTTTTTAGAGCAGTGGTTCTTAAACTTTAGCCTGCATCAGAATCATCTGAAGGTCTTGTTAAAACATAGAACTCTGGAACCCACTCCCAAAGATTCTGATTCAGTAGGTCTGGGACGGGCATACAAATTTACATATCTAACAAGTGCCAAGATGTTACAGATATTGCTGGTCTTATGATCATACTTTGATTATTACTGATCTAAAGCAGAGCTTCACAAATGTTAATGCTCATAAATTCACTAGGGATCAAAATAAAAATTCTGATCAGCCAGTCCAGATTGAAGCCTAAAATTTCTATGTTTCCATCATGCTCCCAAGTGATGCTAATGGGCCAAAGACTGCACTTGGAATAACATGGGTCTCTAGAGTTGTGCATAGTTCATGGAGCAACAGCGGCAGCTGTTTATTTTTGTGTACCTTTGAAGTTTGAGGAGTTCTGCTCTAGAGGCTAGTGAGTTTTAAGCACTGGTAGTATCTGCAACCTGACTTTCCATTGATCATCTCACTAAGCTGTGATCTGTTTCTCAGAAGATGGATTTGCTGATGTAGGTGTGTGCCATTTTTTTAATTCACAATGAAAAATACAATAGCATAGAGGCAGACCAATACATCAGCATCAGCAAATTCTCTTTACTGTGGAAAATCCCAAGAAACCAACTAATTGGAAGATGATTTGAGGAGTAGAGAAAGGGTTCAAGAGATTTTCTGAAGTGTCTTGAGATAAAGTAAGCTGAGTTAGTCTCACCCACTGGAAGGCAGTCTTGCCAAAAAAAAATCATAATGTGTGAATTTGTCCAGTCAAGACAGCACTCTTTAGAATGGTGTCTGACAGACACTGCCAAGGTCTCTCTCCCCCATTGTGGTAAGTAGGATTTAGCTGCCATGATATTCACCTCCCAGTGTTAGGCCTGTGTATATTTTATGTTACATGGTAAAACAGAATTGAGGTTCCAGAGGGAATTAAGGTTGCCAATCACCTGACCTTGATATGGGGAGATTATCCTGGATTATCCCAGTTGACCTATTATAATCACATGGGTCCATAAAGGTGGAAGAGTGTTTTAGTCTGCTAGGCTGCTGGAAACAATATACTAGAAATGGGTTGGCTTTAACAATGGGAATTTATTGGTTTACATGCTTACAGATATGAGGCTGAGAAAAATGTCCATATCAAGCATCATCAGGTGATGCTTTCTCCCTGAAGATCAGCTGACAGTGATCCTGGACTCCTCTGTCACATGGCAAGGCATATGGTGACATCTTCTGGGCTTTCCCTTCTCCTCTGGGCTTCATTGCCTCCAGCTTCTTGCTTCTGGCTTTCTCTCTCTCTGCCTGAATTTGTCCCATTTATAAAGGACTCCCGTAAGAGGATTAAGAGCCACCCTAGGCCATGCCTTACTGAAGTAACCTAACCAAAAACCCTACTTACAATGGGTTTATATGCATAGGAATGGATTAGTTTTAAGAACACGATTTTCTGGGATCCATTCCGGTTCAAACCATTACAAAAAGGAAGGCAGAAGTGTTGTTCAGAGAGACATGATGTGAGGACTCTGCCTGCCATTTCTGGCTTTGAAGATGAAGGATGAGGCCTATGGGCTGTGTTGTGGGAAGCTTCTAGAAGCTGAAAATGACCCTTAGCTGACAGTTAGCAAGAAATCAAAGACTGCAGTCTTATAACCGCAGGGAAATGAATTTTGCCCCCAACCTGAATGAGCAAGGAAAGGGATTCTCTCCTGGAGCCTCCAGAAAGGAACAGCCTACCTGCCAACAATTTGATTTTAGCCTGGTGAGACCTGCGCTGGGTGTCTGACCTACAGAACTATAGGGTACTAAATTTTTCTTGTTTTAAGCTACTAAGTTTGGGTTAATTTGTTAAAACAGCGTAGAAAACAAACATGCCCACCCTTTTTCACTCGTCCATTGCTTAGCATACTCCTGTTGGAAACAACCTTTCTGTGAATGTGAAAAAGTTCATTAGGGCTAAAGTGAAATTCTTCTAGCCTGAAAGCTATATTTTCAATATATGGTAGCTGCATATTTGTGCTGTCTTCCATTTCAGGTTGATTCTGAAATAAAATTCTCAGTTAGCAGGCTTTTGTCTCTCATTTTCAAATTCCCTGTGTGTAGTGGGTTTAAGTACTGACAAAAACATTGATTGTTTAAAATTGTATATATGTATATGTGTATCAGTGTATATATACATACATGTCTACATAAAAGTCAAACTTTTTCAGATTTAAAGAAACAAAAAATGTAGAAAGCATTTACTTTTAAGTTTTAAGATTTAATGTAAAGGTTATACACACACACACACACACACACACACATGTATATATTGCCTCCTTAAAAGTCTAGGAGGACTTCCCTAACAGTTATTTATGTTTTCTTCCTGGATGATATTCTCTCACAGGCCTTTTATTTTCCCTACCATAACACTTAAAACAATTACTTATTTTGTCTTCCTTACTATATTCCAAACACATAAGGACAGAGAACTTGTCTTTTTTTGTTCACTATTATATCATCCATGGGATGCTCAGTATGTAATAGATAGATATTAATTGAATGAATATAAATGATAGGAAATGAGCTCGACATAAATGATTTAAACAAGTCATACAGCCAGGGCACATGGAACGTAAAATGGCCCAGCAATGGCTATAGAAAAACAGTCATCATGCTTCTCCTAAGCATTAGATGTACATGGCTACTTGCTTTACCACTTCTCCATTGTGATTATAAAGCTAAACTTCTATTTTTACTGACACAAACTGAGTCTAGCTCTCTTTCCCTGTATTTAGCTTTCAAACTTCCCTAGTGAATGGTTCTGATTGGATAGCTTGTTTCTATCTCATATAGTGTACCCTCTTGGTGATACCCTGCAAAGACCATTAACTAGCCTATGGAAGACTATTTACGGGCCAGCCTCCTCTCCCTAGACCAGGGGGTCTTAACCATGGGTCCATGAGCTTGAACTGAAAATCAAAAACACATTATTCTTGTGGGGATGTGTTGGTGTGTGTGATATATTTAATAAATAATACACAGTATAGTGTGGACTTAGTAAGGGGTCCATGGTTTTCACCTGACTGGGAAAGGGGTCCGTGGAACAAAAAAAGTTAAGAACCTCTGCCCTAGAACAATCAGGTAGTTACAGAAGAGTAAGGTAATCCCTTACAGAGCATGATGAGTGGTTTCCTTCAAAGGTTGCTACAGGTGTGGGTACCTAAGCACTACAGACTCTTCTTTAGTAGAAAGATCTGAAATGAAAATAGATAATATTATTCTTAAATAGCTTGTGATAAAGTAAAGCTTCTGGCAGAGGAAAGCCAAAAGTAAATGAAACTCTGCTTATTCTTGGACTTTTAAAAGTTTAACTTTTAATTCATCATGACATGGACAAAGAAAAGAAAAAATGACCTGCAAATCTTTCTGTGTTTGGATATCCTAATGCATCTTTGCTTTATAAATGAAAAGGACGGAAAGAGGGCTATGTTTGATGGAGGAAATATGATCTTTGACTAGCTTAGAGCTTCGATAATTAAGCAATTACGAAGTAAGCACAGCTTTTCTTTTCCTTCTCTTGACAGAAGAATCAGTGAGGGTTTTTCAATATTTTGAGTGATATGTGATATGTTAGTGATATGTTCTGAGGGAAGCCTCTGAACCATGGGGCCATGTTATTTAGAAGAGTTGTGGCAGGGCTACTTTAAAGGTAGTAACAAGTATTAAGTTTAGGGTCTAAATTGTAACTTAGATGATTGACTTTTTGGAATTTATTTCTGCACATATATTTAATGTGTACTAGAATCAATTTACATTTTACTTTTAGCTTATTCTTCTGCCAAAATAAACAAAACCGTAAACTTTGATGTTTGATCACTATATAATAAACATGCAAAAGTTAAGATATTGCTCTTTAAACAGCCTACCTAGGGCTTTTGGGGGGGACGACAAAATATAGATCTCATTAAGCATCATTAAATCATATTGTGGAAACAAACCTGTAGTCTTCCCAGGCTACACATTGATAACAAATATTGATAATGATTCCCTGCACAGTATAATTACCCAGGATTGTTGTTTATATGTTTCTGTCCTCCTCCCTCTCCCCACCATTCTCATTTAATTTTTCTGGGGTGAAGCCTAGACATTGTTATTTTTAAATGTTCCCCGTTCGGGTTTGTGTAACGTGTAGTCAGGTTTGAGAACTTATTGGTCTTAAACTTTAATGTGTGTACAAGTCATCTGGGAGTTTTATTAAAATACAGACTGTGATACAGTAAATTTGGGATAAGGTGTGAGATTCTGAATTTCTAACGTGCTTCCAGAGGATGTCAGTGCTTCTGGTCCATGGACCACACTTTGAATATCAAGTAGGTAGGTTAAGTGATTGATGTAAAGCCAAATAAATATCATCTGGTAACTCAGTACTTTGTTGAAAATCTCCCTCAGACAGTACTATTGTTTTGTATCACAGTTCCAGTACCAATAGTCAATTGTTCCCAAAGTGAAATAAATTATGAGCCTGAGGGAATCTCATACTGTTGACCCGTAAGTGGAATGAGACAGTTTAGAAGAACTCACTTGTTTTTTGGGAAGAGTGGACAAAATTTCTTCAAATCCAGGACATAGAATAAGGTAGGAAGAAAGCTGTGGCAAGGTTCAGGACCCATGCAGAGAAAAGTGGTGTGAGAGATTTCATTCATTCACTCACTCAGTACTTGTATCCAACACTCTGCAAGGAGCTGGGGATTCAGCATTAAACATAAATGAAGTACGCTTCTCAGGGAGTTTATATTACAATGACTGGAGATAGACAAAAAATAAATGAGGAAATATATGTATAATAGATCAGGTGCTAGTAAGTGTTAGTCAAGGAAAGACTATAGAAAGAATTGGATGTGTATGTGTTCAGGCATGTCAGCATAGACAGGAGAAGAAGAGAACAAAAGGAAGTAGATTTGCTACCTCTTTTTTAGATGTGTAACTAGGAACTAAATTCTCCAAAGCGGTTTCTTTATATCTCTCTTCTCTTTTCAAATCACAAATCCACAGAAGTCCAATTTCTGTTTCTAGCGTATCCAGCCCTCCAGTTCCCTCAACTTTGGTCGAAGGCCTCCTGCTCACCAAAGTAGCACAGAACATAGATAATTGCTTATTTTCAAGATTTCAATATTTTCTTATAAACACATAGTAATATGACATATGTATTTATATATATCTGTCTATCTATATATATATATGTATCCCACACTCTCACTCACTCACTGCTTATGTAGTTGACCTTGTGAAAGGGTAAAATTTTTGTTTCATCATAAAAATATTGTCCAAACCAGAGAGAGACTACCTTAGTAAAAGTTTAAATGGCAGTTAACAATTTTATGGTGCTTTAAATATCCACAAAGCATGCATGACACACCCAGCAACTTTGGTTCAAAAACAAGTAGAAATAAAGTATGTTCCTGCTTCATTATTTATGAATTTGCATAGACATACCCCTAACAGTGCCATGCCTGGCAACAGCGATGGCAACCTTCTGGATATTTGGACCTGGAAAGGGCAACCTGAGGAACTAAATGAAGGAAATGAGATGAGATCAATTGTGCCTAGATTGGCACGTTAATCTCTTCCATTGCAAGTCTAGAAGGTCTCTTGTTACAAACCAATATCCAAGTGTGATAATTATTGAAATCTGAGTATTCACATAAGGAAAAATTTAAGTCCTCAAAATATCTCATGATTATCTAATTCCTTAGATTGACCAGAAATCTGTAAATTATTGGTTTACATTTAGTTCTTTAATGTGTTTTCTGACTTGTGGCCACTTGATTTAGGAGAAACCATATAAGAACATCCAGGTCAGCATTATTGAAATGCTCCCTAAGGACCAGGTGATGTTTCAAGTCCCAGTTCTGTGTCATAAGACTGCCAATTGACTGTCACGGAAAAGAGGGCAAAATTGGAATTTCAGTCAAGGATGATCTTTCTATTCTGTTTCTTGTTATGACAAAGTTCTTCGGTTTCTATAGAACAACAAGGACTCTATCTGTGAAGCCTGCAAAAATGTGAGTACATAACAAGCTGAGCAGGAGCCAGCAGTTAACCACAAACAATCTTCAATACCTTTCATAGTAATGGAATTGCTGATGTTTCCCTGGAGCAAATTTTGCAGATGCAAGATTTTTAGAATGGTGTGATCGACAGGATCCAAGTAATAATAACCGTAAGAGACTAATACTTCACATTGCAGTGGCAGCCTCCATCTGGTTCTGTGTTTCCCAAAGCCCGGTACAAGCAAGAGGAAAACAGGTGTATTTCCAATTTAATACATAACTGTTTGTGAGCTAAGAATTCTCTTATTTTCCATTGCAAATGCGTAGCGCGTTTCCATGTGGGTTCTTTAATTTAACAGCTCAAAGACTGTGGTGTCAGTGTCAGAAGCAGTAAATAGAAATATCTTAAGTAGATGAATATTTTTCTACAGAGTACAAAAAATTCAAAAGTGATGGAAAGAAAGTGAATTCTGTGTGTGTATATCTGTATGCCTGCACATGCTTGTACCTAATATAATTCTTTGCCTCAGGGTCAATAATGCTTTGTGAAAATTCCAGAAGGAACAGATGCTTATCTGAAAACTCCAAAATAACCATGAAAAGATAGTAATCAAACAGCAGCTATAGTGGGCTATTGGTGGCAGGGTGGACAAAAAAATTGCAAAGCAGTTGCCCCAAAGCATAACTTCAACTAATATGCCAAATCTGCAGGCTTCAGGAAAGCAATACATAAAGTACAAGGCTTTGGACTGTGTCAGTGTTGATGAGACTCAGTTTGAGGCCTTGAGACAGGAATTTCCTGCAAACAATAGCAGTGCCCTCAGACCAAGGACTGGAAATCTTTCCAAGGTGCCCAGTACGGAAAGGACCACTTGGATACAAATATGCCAGTGAGGTCAGTACTCTTCAGAAATGAATCCAGGTGTTGTGGGATGTGAAGCGTGTACCAGTTGGGGTGTCCTTATTTTTAAAAAAAAAGAATTAAAATATATAACTTTTGTAAATTAAAAGCATTACTCAGTGAACACATTCTTAGGCCTCCTGTCCCCCAGAGCCTCAGAGGATCCTATAAAATTGAGCGGCCCTGAAATTTCAGCTTCATTAACGTGATGGTAATTCCACTTCTGGTACTACCACCTTGGAAAATGACTGACTGCCTTACAGAATCTTAAGCCAAATAAGCTACCTAGCTAACAATTAAACTTCATTTTAATAAAGCATGATACAGTATTTATTTTTGTTATTTAAATTTTTTAAAGCCATTAATTCCTAATGGCTTATGGTATTTGGGGAAAGATAGGAAGCATGTTGAATTTTAACACAAGAAGATTGGGATGAGGAAATTGTGGCATAGAGTGATTGAATAACTTTCCCTTCATTAACTAGTTGTAAGCAGAGGAGTCAGGATTCAAACCCAAGCAACTTGACTATATAGATGCTGCTTTCTTAACATCTGTGCTCTAATGCCAAAGTGTTTATTCAAATGAATAGTGTGTTGACAGTGGGAAGGAAGTTGAAAATGGTTACTGATTCTGGAAAGGGAGACTGTTTTGAATGTGGCTGAAAGTTAAGGGTGTTTAGAATTGTTATAAAGAGGAGAGTCACACAGGTGAGTGTTGTTGGATGTGCTACAGGAAAAACAACTCTAAAAATGTTCAGTGATCAACTCCCGAAAAGAAGGCTAAAAGGACTAGCAAAAAATGATAATAGAACCCTAATAATGATGATGATGATGATAATATCTAACATCTATTTATAACTTACTGTGTGCCAAGTATGGTTCTAAGTGCTTTCTATATATTATCTTATTCCTCCCAAACACGCTATGAAGTCAGTGTTAACAAATATCCTTCTCTTGCCAGTGAGGAAACTGATGCAAAGAAAGGTTAAGTAATTCACCCAAAGCACACAGTCTAACTTTGCCAAACATTAAGTGTGTAAGTGGGTATATTTAATACAAGTAGTGTTTCTGCACTGGCACAAAAACTAGTTCATCTTCAGTGTGAAACATATGACAATGCCCTGGGTCACTCTGCTTTGAGTTAAATATTTGTGGCTTGTGGGGACAGTTAAAACCATATAACACATATTTGGGGTGTTTTCTGCTATTTCTGTTTTTACTGAAGATTGGCCAGTTTCTTGGGCAAGTATAAGGAGACGTTAGTCTGACTATTTTGTCCTTCATAAAGTCACTTTGGTTATTTCTAAGCTCTGGTGTCTACTGGGAAGTGGCAGTTTATTCTGTTCAGTATTTTTCCAGTCATTACAGTAAACTTGATGTATTTTAAATTTCCCTGTTAAGTCCTTTTCCTTCCTGCTTTAAGGATTTCATTGCTAAATTGGATTGGATTTGTTTGTGGAAGCAATGATAATGTTAGAATTCAGCCCAATACTTATAAATGGCTTTTGCTGAGTTTGGATAGGCACTCCATTAAGTTATAAATATGCTTGAAAATATTCCTGATCTATTTGAATGAACCTGCAGATTCTTCTTCACATCCATAAATTCTCATCCTCAGTGTACTATTTAAATGCTTCTGGAATTAGTGAGTAAGGTCCTCTTTTTAGGAGAAGGCTGACTGTAGAGGTATTGGGTTAATTTCAAATACAGGTAAATGACATAGGATTGTAATTCACTGTGTATTTTAATGTCTGCATGGTACCATCTGAAAGCATCTTGGTTTATAGACACAGCACAGGTGGGCAGCAGACATTAAAATTTATTTTGCTCATAATGGCAGCTCTAGAGGTTTCGGAGGTAGATATTGCCTGGATTTGGGCTGATTTACATTGATTTATTTTTCTCATAACATCCCCACTTACCCCTTAAGAGTTTACCTCTTCATCATCACTGCTTATTAGAACAAAATTAGGGCTTCCCTTTCCCTTGCACATGACTCTGGCCAGGTTATTATTTTCTTTTCTCTCTAAGATTTGAATCAAGACTCAAGAAACGAAGAGCCTGAACAGGACTGAGAGTCATTCCATCCAAGCAAACTGACTTACTGTTCTTGTAGAAGATACTTCATGCTTTCTAACTCCTCAAACATGCTCGTCTTTCAAGTTGATTCTCTAGATTCTTACTGATTATCTGAATCCCAATAACATCCAATAACTTTCTCTTTGCCTAAGTGAATTGGAGTTGTTTTCTGTTGTTTGCATCCAAAGATCTCTAACTGATTAAAGAGACTTTTTATTACTATGATTAAGATATTTATTCCTTCTAATTCTGTTTCTGGTAACTCATATAAAAATATTGGAGTAGTCTTTATATCTCAAAATCAAATTTATTACTCCTGGTGAACTAAAAAATGAAATGCTCTGGTATCTTTGAAAAAATTGTCTATTAGGTATAAATTATTATTATCTTCCACTTTAGGAAGTAAAATATTTTTAATATTGTAAAATATTTTTTGGGAATCCACAAAAACGATCATATTGAAAATAGCAGTGAATGATAACTAGGTGTTAATGCTTGTAGAATTGCTCTTACACAGTACCTACAAAAAAGTACACATTAAATGAACGTACTCTCTGACGTTCTATTATTCATTCCTGAGAATGATCCACTGAGACAAGTCCTACAGTCATCCTCCTTTCACAGATGAGGAATTTGAGGCCCTGCAAATTTTAATAAGTTTTAAATGGCAATTCAGTTAGTAAGTTAATAAGTAGGACTAGGATTCATACTTAGGCTTTTCTGATCCCAGAGTCTGCATTCTTTATTATTGTGCTATGCTGTTCTCCAGTATATGGGTCCTTAACAGGAAATTGAAGGATGAATGGAATTTAGAAAAAAGAGGTAAGACCTCACATAGGTCCAAAGTAATACACTACTCTCCTATGGCTGACCTTTAGAAAATGTTCAGTAAATGTGTGCTGAATTAAATGAATGCAGAGTTCTACATTCAAATATGACATGTGTTGGTTTGAATTTATGCCAGGTGGAAAAGAAGTCATAGATATTTCAGAAAAGCAATCTTCAAATATTTTCCATAAAATAGCCTAGATAATAATAGAGTTCATTAGGATTTCTAGTTCTACACTTCTTTGGGGCACACCCTCTTGAAATATGGCAAAACCGTTTGATTTGCTTTGATGAATTAAATTTTAGCAAACTTCTGGGAAGGAAAATTTTATCCTACTTTCTTTGACTCTTCCTTCCTAGAGTTTCAGTATCTTACAGAACAATCCTGACTTGTCCAATCTCCTTATTTTTCTCCTCCAAACTCCATTAACCTGAAAGTGTTCATTTCATTGACATATAGAACAAATTCTGTATTTATGGTTTTTTTTCTTTAGCACACAGTTGGAAAACCTGAGATAGAAGCATTAAAAGTGTCTTCAGCAAGCACAGCTTTCTTGATATTTAATTGTGTTCTTATTCCTGCTTTCCCACCCACCCTCATCCCATCCACTCCTACATTTCCACCTCAATCATTTAAAAATTCACTGGTTCTTTCATAACTTGATTTGTTTTAGTAAGTAAAATGCTTTAGCAAAATTTACCCTAATTAGTATTCTGTTGTAAAAGTTTAATACTGATAAAATGTTTATAGGAAAAATATTGTGGAATAAATGAAAATTTTCTCATTTAATGTGCTCAAAGTGGAATAGAGGTAGACTGGTAAGAGTGTGGCTTTTGAGTTAGAAGTCCTGAATTAAATGGCAAGCTCTGCAGTTTACTTGATGAGGTATTTCAAGTATTTTGCTGGCAAATAATAGGTTGCCAGTGTGCCTTTTTGAAGCTTCAATATTAGCTGAAAACTTCATTGGACAATCTGTAGGGCTTTAAGTTGGACATTTTTGTCTGCTTGCTATTTTTGTCTGGTAAGTAAGCAGTGATTTCAGAATTTTTAAAAATGTTACAATTTTTAATTATACATAATTATTTCCATTTGAATATTTGTATATTCTTTTCAATGTGTAGGAAGGAAATATGTAATTTCTTTTCAAATGAAAATGCATAAAATGTTTTAATAATTAGGATGTCTTGAAAGAATGTTGAGCAGCAAATATATTTGTTTCCCTCCAATTTTGACTTTGGACACAATTTTTGGAAAATTTGTAAAATCTTTTCCTCTCTTTCACCACCATTGTTTTCTGGAGTGAAGCAAGAAGGAGATATTTTTTTTAAGTGTAATATTGTTATTTCTATATAAGTCAAGGAGAAGGTATATTGAGAACTTAAATACTATGTAAAGATAACTTTATGTAACATACTTCATAAAAATGGATAAAATTTGTGATATCTAAAATGAAAAGTACATAAATCATGGACTTTCTCTTCTTGACATTTTCTTGAATATAAACATGTAAGAAGTTAAAGCCTGGAATTCATGAACAAATATTCTGTTCTCCAGAATTATACTGTTCTTCTAAATTGCTCAAAATCACATCTTAAAATATTTCAGTGTTTTTTTCTTAACCAATTACATTTTTAGCTATGTTCTTAGTACTCTGCACTAAGAGGTTGCTATGGAAAACTTTCTAATGCTTTGAATATGTTATTTCAATTGAGGAAAATAACAATCCTTTCTTGGATATTTTGCCATGAAAAAATGGGAAAATGTACCCATCTTAAAGCATGTCTAAAATTATTCTCAAAGCTTTTTCCTTCATTACCTTTTTAAAAAAGACTTGTTTAATTTATTTATTTCTCCCCATCCCCACTCCCCATTGTTTTGTGCTCGCTGTCTGCTCTCCGTGTCTGTTCATTGTGTGCTCTCTATGTCTGCTCATCTTCTTTTTAAGAAGGCACCAGGAACCAAACCTGGGACTTCCCATGTGGGAGGGAGGCACCCTATTGCTTGAGCCACATCTGCTTCCTGCTTGTTGTATCTCTCATTGTGTCTCCTTGTTGTGTCTCATTGTTGCATCCTCTTGTGTCAACTCACTGCACCAGCCCCTTGCATCAACTTGCTGTCTTGCTCATATTCTTTAGGAGGCACTGGGAACTGAACCTGGGAGCTCCCATGTGTGCCCAACTACTTGAGCCACATCTGCTTCCCTTTTCATTACCATTTTTATAAATGACCAAAGCCAGTTGGTTAACTTTTGGCTAAAGATTTTCAAGGTTGATATTTTCTACTGAACTCCATTGATGTAAAATTATCCTCAATCTTCAGAGGAGTGTTTCATTTCTGGCAATAAATTATCAGTAAACATAGAAAAATGTGCTGATTAAAAGTTATAAATGCAGAGAGTGGATGTAGCTCAAGTGGTTGAGCACTTGCTTCCCATGTACAAGGTCCCAGGTTCCAGGTTCGATGATCCCTGATACCTCCTAAAAACAAACAATTGGAGGGCAGATGTGGCTCAGTGGTTGAACATCTGCTTCCCATGTACCAGGTCCTGGGTCCAATCCCTGGCACCTCCTGAAAAAAAAAAGTTATAAATCTGCTGTTGCTTTTCTGTTCTCTCATTTGCTGCTTGAGGAAGCAATAATAGTTTTCAAAACTATTGTTGAATTTAAGAAACTTTTGGGGGAAATATAATTATTTTTCAATATAATTTTTTCCAATAACTAAAATTTAAGTAATAGAGACTTCTGTGCAAACAAAGCGAAGCTCACATGTGCCAGGCATGAAAACTCAAGTATTTTACTCAAAAGAAAACTCATTATTTATTTTCTCACTAAATATCTGATATACACTTACTTATTCATAGTTATAAGTATTGTTATTTGGTTTCTCAACTAAAGAAGAAAAGAACTCTGTAGGATTATGATCTGACACATTGTAGCAGTTTGATATAGTTTATGAATTCCGAAAATAGATATTGGATTATGTTTGTAAACTGGTCTGTACCTGGGCATGATTAAATTATTATTATTATTATTTTTAAAGATTTATTTATTTATTTATTTATTTATCCCCCCCTCGCTGCTTGTGTTTTACTGTGTCCATTCGCTGTGTGTTTCTTCCGTGTCTGCTTATCTCCCCCTTGCTGTGAGGTCCTGCTGCATCAGCCCACCGCGCCGCGCGGGCCGGCCTGCTCTCACAAGGAAGCCCCGGGAAGTGAACCCGGGGCCTCCCATATGGTAAACGGGAGCTCTATCCATTGAGCCACACCCGCTTCCCATGATTAAATTATGGTTAGGGTTTTGATTGGGTCACGTTAGTAGGATGGTGAGTCTCCACCCCCTTGGTGGGCGGGGAGTCACAGATAAAACTACACGGAAGAGCAGGGGAGTTAGTTGGAGTTTTTATGTTGGAGTTTTGATCCTGGAGTGTTGAGATGGAGCCCTGGGAAGTAAGCACACAGAGGAGCTTGGTCATGAGGAAAGAGAGAAGGCCTCAGGAAGAGAAACAAGCCATTCACCTAATAATCTACAGCTGGCCTTGTGGAGCTAACAGAGCAGTTGAGCCTGGAGAGAGACAAACCCCCCAGAAGAGAGGAACCCAGGAAGCCTGAAATCTGGCAGACGTTGGCAGCCATCTTGCTCCAACACGTGGCCATAGGCTTTGGTGACGGAAGTAACTTACTCTTTATGGCATGGTAACTGTAAGCTTCTATCCCAAATAAATACCCTTTATAAAAACGAACTGATTTCTGGTATTTTGCATCAGCAAACTAAATGATTGTCAATCACCTGATGGCAAAAGATATGATAAAACAAGGAAAACACAGATACATGTATATAAAGATAAATGATGTATAATTATAAATATTTAAATATGTATGTGTTATATATATATATATAGATTTACACACATTTATGTATATAAACACACATACATGTGTCTGTCTGTCATGGGTTGAGTTGTGTACCCCAAAGGTATGTGAAGTCCTAATCTTCAGTACCAGAACGTGACCTTATTTGGAGTTAGGGCCATTGAAGATGTTTTTACTTAAGATGAGGCCATATGGGAATAGGGTGGGACCTTAACCTGATATGACTGGTGTCCTTATAAGAAGAGAAGAGACACAGACAGACAGACAGGTGACAAGGCTGTGGGAAGATGGAGGC
>JAQZBX010026196.1:0-29086 GCA_029593785.1 Cabassous unicinctus
CCCCCCAGGCGCGGGCACTCACACAGGAGGCCTTGAGGTCGCCCTGCAGCCAGGTGTCCTTGGTCACCACCTCCTCCTTCCAGGTCTGGCCCTGGTCAGCCAGCAGCATGCGCATGGCCTCGCAGCGCCCTGGGGAGGGGGCGCAGGGCTGTGGGAGGAGCGTGGGGACAGGACAGAAACCCTGGCCCCCAGGCTCCTGGGGAGGGAATCAGGGAGAAAGGGCAGAGACCCCAGCCCCACAGCCCCCACAGTGCCCCCAGGGAGAGAGGGACGGTGCCCCACAGCCGGTGGTTCCCACGGGGTTGGCCTGTCCTGGTCCTGCCCCTGCAACCCCGGGCACCCTGACCGGCCTCCCGAGGGCGCTGAGGCCGCACCTCGCGCGGGGAAGTAGACGATGGTGTACGGCGGCACTAGGAGAGACAGACAGGCCGGTGGAGGAGGCCCCCTGCCAGGGCTGCAGGGCGCAGGGCAGGCGGCGTGGGGTCAGACTCCCCGGGCAGGGGGCGGCTCAGCCTAGGTCCCACCCCACCCCCCAGCCGGTGCAGACCCCACTCACTGGCAGGAGGTGAAGTGCAAATGCAGCAGGAAGTGGGGAGGAGTCCGAGGCCTTTTAGCGGTCTGCTTCACCCACACTCCAACTCGCCCGGCCCCGCCCCAGGAATGCAGGGAGAGTGGTGGCTGGGGTGTGGAGGGGCGGGGCCTGCCATCTGCAG
This sequence comes from Cabassous unicinctus, assembly GCA_029593785.1. Taxonomy (NCBI): domain Eukaryota; kingdom Metazoa; phylum Chordata; class Mammalia; order Cingulata; family Chlamyphoridae; genus Cabassous; species Cabassous unicinctus. The sequence continues at coordinate 714 of JAQZBX010026196.1, forward strand.
GGGCGCACCCAGCAGGAGTGAGGGCACCTTCGGCATCTCACAGTCACCCCGCGTGCACACCCACACAGGTCCTCGTGGCCCACGGGGGCCTGCACCAGGGTGCTAGAAAAAGTCTTCTCAAATGAGCGAATGAATGCCAGTTCAGTGGACAAATATGTGCATTTACAGGCCCTCCCTCCATGACAGTGACAGTGGCAAGCCCTTAGGTGCTGAGGACCTCACATATATCACAACATTCATTTTACAGATGAGGAGACTGAAACAGAGAGGTTAAGCGACTTGCCCCAGGTCACACAGCTGGTAAGCAGCAGAGCCAGGATTTGGATCCAGGTCTAGCTGGCCCCAAGGGCCTCCCTTCCAAGCCTCCGTCCTTTTCTCGGCAAGGCCCTGTAGTCCACAAACCGTTTCTTTGACTGAGTCTGAGCGTTCTGCCTACTTCATACACTGGCTGGGCCTGGGGGCGTGGGTGGGGAGAAAGACAAACAATAGGCAGAGCCTTCTGGACCAGGGAGGGCTGTGTCCTTCCAGGCAGAGCCCAGTGCCCTCTCCCAGCAAGTCTGCCTGACACCCCCAGCCCAATTCTCCTCCTGGACGCCCCCTCCCCTGAGGAGTGTCATCGACTTTGCCGGGGAACTCAGGCCAGAGGTCCCCAGGGAGAGAGGACGACATCCTTCCTGGGTGCAGAACTAGAACCCTCAAGGCATGGCAAAAGGCAAACCAAAATTCTACCGTCATCATATACTTCCGTTTTAAGATGGAAGTCTGGAAGCGAAAGTGCAACTAGTATCAGCGCCGAGTCCTCCAGCGAGACTTGCAGTGCCTTCACCACACATTTTTATGTGGTTAGGTAGCATCTAAAGCTGAAAGGTGGGAACCAATAACCAGCACCTGACCCAGAAGATATGCAACAGGTATTTGTTAAAGGAATGACCGTTACTTTTTATCCAGCAGTTAATTCTCCCCAAAGCTGTGCTTGATGACTGACTCAGGGAAACATTTGTAACCATTTATTATGAAATAAGACAGGCAAAAAGACATAATAATAATATAAAGAATATCCATGTACCCTTCACCCAGTTTAAAAAATAAGGGGTGGAGCAGATGTGGCTCAAGCGATTGCGCTCCTGTCTACCATGCCAGGTCCCAGTTTCGGTTCCCGGTGCCTCCAGGAGAAGATGAGCAAGACAGAAAGCTGGAGGGACGGACAGGCGCAGTGAGCTGATGCAACAGGATGATGCAACAAGGAGACAAAAAGAGGAAAGACAATGAGAGACACAACAAAGCAGGGAGCTGAGGTGGCTCAAGCGATTGACCTCCTCTCTCCCACATGGAGGTCCCAGGTTCGGTTCCCAGTGTCTCCTAAAGAGAAGAGGAGCAGACACAGAGAGCAGAGAGTGAATGCAAACAACAGGGGCAAACAACAGGGGCGGAGGGGCGGATAAATAAAATAAATCTTAAAAAAAAAAAAAAAAAAAAATAGCTCAGTGGTTGAGCACCTGCCTCCCAGGAAAGCTTTGGAGATGTTTGCAGAGGGAATACATGAATGGGTGGCCACAAGAGGCCAGAGCCACCAGCTCAGGTAGCAGGCATCTGGCGGGATCTAGTTCCTTCGGACAAAGGCCAGCGCGGGGGGCAGGTGAATAAATCATGAGGCCATGAGCGGGGCGGGACAGGACAGCTGACCTCATTCTGCGAGCTGGGTGGTGAGTGGGCTGGGGGCCTGGCAAGGGGGCCCGAGAGGTGAGCAGGCACCACCCAGCCCACCCCCTTCCTTTCCCCTGAGAAACAGAAGGCTGGAAGTGAGCAGGGCGCAGGTGGGGGAGGCTGGCAGGAGGCGGGGATGTGCAGGGGGGCCCTGGAGTTCCGTGGGGGTGGCAAAGAGGAAGGAGAAAGGTCTGTGTGGGGATGTGACTTTCCAGAATCCTGGAACCACCCTAGGTGGGACTGGGATGGGGAGAACGAGAAGAGCAAGGATGGACAGACAGATGTGAGGAAGTGCTCCAGGGCCGCAGACTGAGGAACGTGACCGACGGGTGGGCATGAATGGGTCAGAGACTCACGGAGACACTGCCGGACAGAGACAGGTGGCGGCAGGGGCAGGGGGGTGGAGGAGGTCACAGGTGAGACGGACAGAGACACCCTCGGAGCAGAGAGGGGAGAGGGGGCGGGCAGCAGGGCAGAAACCCCGAGGCGGGAAGGAGCACGGGAAGGAGAAAGAGGCGCCCAGGCCCAGAGAAGGCAGAGGCTGCGCCCCAGAGAGGGAGGCAGGACGGTGAGGGAGGAGGCGGCGTGGCCCGGGCGCGGGGGCGGGGGCCAGCGCCCATGGGACGGTCAGGTGGAAGCCGGGGAGCAAGCTGTGGCCCCTTCAGGGCTGGAGGGGGGAAGGCCAGGATTTCGGGGAGAGCCCTGCGGGCTGGTAGGCTGTGTGAGGGGCAGTGGGGGGCTAGGAAAGATATGGGATGTCAGGGGGACGGACCCCTGGAGACAGGGAGAGGGGAAGGGGCCACAGGACCACACCCACTCTGCCCACTGAGCCCCCTCCCACAGGAGCGGGGAGACCGGAGCCGGCCAGCAGGAGGCGCCAAGCCCCGGGCACCATGGCCCTGCCCCAGGGCCCGGCAGATGGCAGCCTCCCCGCGGGGGACCCCAGCCCCTCTGAGGGCACTCCAGGGCCCAGCCGGACCCCTGGCAGCCCAGAAGCCAGCAGGCGGCAGGCCCTCCTCCGGGAGCTCGAGGCCCAGGTGCAGGCGGCCTACGGGCAGGTAAAGGGGCAGGAGCGCGGGGCCCACGAGACAGCAGCAGGGACTAGGGGCCACTGTAGGGCAGACCCAGGGCCCAGCCCAGGCAGGGGACACGTGTCGATGGAGGGGCCGGTCAGCAGAGGCGAGGGCTGCCGCCGCCCTGGGGGAGAAGCTGCTGCCCACCCTGCCCACGGCACTCAGAGTCGGCCCCCTGCAGCTCCTGGCCAAAGTACAAGGGTCGGGGGGCAGGCCAGACCAGGGGCCAAGGACGAGCAGGCTGGAGAAGCGCTCTGAGGTGGAGAGGGCCAGGGCCTTGCTGGGGCAGTGGGGGGAGGTTCTGCCACGTTCTGGGGGTGGGGCATGCCCCGGCCCTCCCTGGCACGCAGGGCAGCTGGTCTCGTCCTCCCAGGACCCAGCCCTGCTTCTGAAGATGGCAAATCTGATTGGGAGAGATTAGGGGTGGGATGGTGGGGAGGGGCTGGGAAGGGGGTATCCTGAAGTCTCTCAGTTGAGTGTGGGGAGGCTGTGCCTTCCAGGGGTCCTTGGGTCCCCGCCTCCAGCAGACATGCTCAGAGATTATCCCAGATTAGGGCCCAAACCCCCCTGCCCAAGGCCTACCCGCCTGCCCACCCGCCCCCAATCTTCCCCACAAAACCCTGGGAAAATCCCCCACAGTGCTCCTGCTCTGTCACTGGGAGAGGCAGGGGGCTACCAGGATCCCACAGCAGCTGCCGAGGCTCAGAGCCAGGCCTGGCATGGTGCAGGGGTCCATGGGAAACTGTGCCAAGCGCCCCCGGCGTGGGTGGCTTAAGGTAGGAAGGTGAGGGCAAGAAACCGAGGCCAGAAGGTTGGACGGGACCCTGGAAGGGGCAGATGGGGGGTCCTAGGCCCCGTGTGAGGCTGGGCGGGGGTGGAGGTGGGGCATGGGATGCAAGAGGCATTGCCCACTGGCCTAGACGGAGACATTTTCCTGGAAGCCCCCAGATTCTGACCCCTGCTGGTCTGGGCTCCCCTGAGTTCTTGGACCTCACTGCCAAGCTCGCCCAGCACCCCAGCTGCCCCAGGCCCCTGCTCTCCACTAGCCAGTCTTGACCTTGAGACACAGAACTTGAGCTCGCTAGTGATCTTGGCCAATTCCCTTGCCTTTTGTAGGCCTCAGTTTGCCCACCTGAACAGTCAGGGGATGGACCTTCCAGTCTAAAGTGCTAACAGTCGAGGGCCCCCTATACCCCCTGCCTGGTCCTGTGCCAGTTCCAAAGGCAGGAGCGTCTGCTGCATGGGGGCAGAGGGCCAGCCAGGCCCCTGTTCTCAGCGGCCGCGGCCCAGCTCACGGCTGGCTCTGCTGCAGGACCCCTGGCAGTGGCCCAGCTCCCCCCCAGGGGGCCCCCTCCGCAGCCTCAGCCGCAGCCCCGAGGAGCAGGGGGGCCACGGGCCAGGGCCCCAGGGTTCCTCGGTACCCAGCAACCTGGCAGGGCCGGCCTGCATCTTCCTGCGGCCCAGCATCGCCGCCACCCATCTAGTATGTACGGCTGCCCGCCTGCTTGTCCCCTCCCTCGCCTCGCCTCTCCTTGAGCAGGGGGTGGAAGACTGAGTGCGGACGTCAGTGCAAAGGCACACCGCTCCAGGGGGTGGGGGAGAGTGAGGCGGAGATGGACGACCCCAGAAATGGGAAGGAGATCAAGCACGGAGGAGTCAGGGGAGAGATGAGGGGGCGGAGACCCAGAGAAATGTCAGAAAGAGCTGTAAGGGGAGGGGTTGGGGAGGGGCAGGGGGACCCCAGGAGTGGGACAGGGAGGGAACAGGACAGATACAGCCAAGCCTGAGGCTCTGCTCAACCCCCAGGTCCACCTCTGGCAAAATATGACAGCATGGGGTGGGGGGTCCCGGGGTGCACCCTGGCAGATGGCAAGGAAGGGGTGTCCCCAGGCACCCAGGCCACTCAGCAGGGATGGGCGGCAGACAGGTCCGAGCAGTGTCAGGCAGTCCTGGCTCCTGTGCCTCCGTGCTGGGGGGAGGGGTGCGGGGAGTCCCAAGGAGCCAGAAGGAAGGGGAGCAGGAGTCTGCGTGGTCCGGGGAATTCCTAACCCTTCTATGCTCCCTTAGGACCGGGAGCTGCGGCCAGAGGAGATTGAAGGTAAACAGCTTGAGAAAGAACCAGAGTTCCCCCGAGGGGTGGGCATAAGGTGAAGGGCATGGGGGGCATGAAGGGCAGAGAGCCCTGCTTCGGAGAGAGCGCTTGGGCCTAGGGGGAAAGGGTGGGCTGGTCCAGGCCCAGTCCAGGGGATGCAGGGAAAGACTGATCCTGCCCTGTCTGGCAGAGCTGCAGGCCGCCTTCCAGGAGTTTGACCGAGACCAGGACGGCTACATCGGCTACCGGGAGCTGGGTGCCTGCATGCGGACGCTGGGCTACATGCCCACCGAGATGGAGCTCATCGAGATCTCACAGCAAATCAGTATGTGCTTCGGACCCACCCCTACCCCACTGGGTCCAGCGAGGCCAGCAGGCTTGCTCATGTCAAGGCCAGATCTCTGTCCCCTATGACGTGGGCAGGGCAAGGTCCATTATCCCCATTTTCAGATGAGGAAACTGAGGCTCTGACAGGCTAAGTGACTTGCTCAAGGTCACACAGCAAGTAACTGTTAGAGCCAGAACTGGAGCCCGATGCAAACTCTACAGGAAATTTCCTAAAACTTAAGGAAAGCCCCAAGGAGTTTCAAGAGTGGTTTTTCTTTCACCTTTGGCCAAATCTGAGCCTTGTTTGGGGAGGAGGGCAGCGGATCCCCCACTAGGAAACACAAATGATCCAGCCTGGGGGTGCAGAGGGAAGGAGGGGCCGGGTTAGCAGGGCAGGGGCCAGGGAGGTGGCACAGGGACAGTGGCCAGGGTCTGGGCAGGGGCTGCCGGCCCCTCAGGTCTCTCTGTTTGGCATGGTCCGCAGGTGGAGGGAAGGTGGACTTTGAAGACTTTGTGGAGCTGATGGGCCCCAAGCTGCTGGCGGAGACAGCGGACATGATTGGCGTCAGGGAGCTGCGGGATGCCTTCCGGGAGGTGTGGCCAGGGGCTGGGGGGGTGGGGCCTGCGTGCCTGCTGGGAGTGAGTGGCTGGCTGGATAGATGGCTGGCTGGAAGGCTGGATGGCTGGATGGCTGGATGGCTGGATGGCTGGATGGATGGCTGGATGAATAGATGGATGGATGGATGGATGGATGGATGGATGGATGGATGGATGGATGGATGGATGGATGGATGGATGAATGGATGGATAGATGGATGGCTGGATGGCTGGATGGATAGATGGATGACTGGATGGATAGATGGATGGATGGACGGACGGATGGATGAATGGCTGGATGGCTGGATGGATGGCTGGATGATTCGGTGAGTGCACCAACGCTGTGACCGATGCCGCCACAGTTCGACACCAACGGGGACGGCTGCATCAGCGTGGGCGAGCTCCGCGCGGCCCTCAAAACCCTGCTGGGGCAGCGTCTGAGCCAGCGCGAGGTGGACGAGATCCTCCACGACATTGATCTCAACGGCGACGGCCTGGTGGACTTTGAAGGTACCCCAGCCCCGCCTAGCGCCACACAGGCAGGAGGTTGAAGAGACAGATCATAACAGTAGTGTTTATCGGGCACCCATCTTTCTTAGCATGCCCATGTCCTTGGCCAGCTATTTCTCACAAGAACCCTGGAGGTAGGAGCCATTATCTTCACACTCTGGAGAAGAAATCAGTTCTTAGCAAAATTTAGATATTTGCCTGAGGTTGCACAGCAGAAGGAAGTGGCAGTGGCCAAGATTTGAATATGTGCAGCTTGATCCAGAACCCAGCTCTCCCTCTATCCTCAAGGATTCAATAATAGGAGACCAAGGAAAATTAGCAGGTATTAATGCATGCCCCAAAGTAGACCCCAAAGTTGTTCCTGAGCGACCTAGCAGCCAAAGCAAAAAGGAAAACAGGCTCAGTTACAAGACATTTTTGTCCTTCAGACAAAGGTCTCCTCTTCCCGACCCTGAGGTCTCTCCTTACCAGATCCAGGGAGTCGCTCAAAGGCCCTCCCCTCCTGCACAAGGCCCCCAGATCCGCCTCACCCCTAGTGGGAACAGGCAGCAGAATCAAGCCTTGGCTTTTTCCTGGCAGAGTTTGTGCGAATGATGTCTCGCTGAGCCTGGCCAGGAGCTGGCAGCAGCAGACAGGATTCAAGGACTGCAGCCGCTACCGGCCCTCGCCTCCTCTCCTTCCCACCCTGTGTGCGATGTCCCTGTCTGCCTTCACACCCGCCCCTGCCCCTTCCCCAGAGTCCCCCTACCCCTACCTCCACCCAGTCTTTGTTTCCCTGACAATAAAGAGTCTTCAAGCCTGGGGCAACAGCTTTTGCCTCTTATTGCTGATATGGAGGCCCCAGTATTTGGTTCCCATAAGATTCAGGTCCTGGGATTGTCCTCTTGGCCCACAGCCCCCTGACCGTGAGCTCCTTGGGGGCAGAGACCCTCTCCTCTTCCACTCTGGATCCTGGGCCCAGCCACAGCAAGTAAACCCAGCCCACTTCTCGCAGGGCTCAGGCCCGTGTGCTGGCCCTCGAGTGGGCCCCTCGTCCAGATGGATGATGAAACCAGCGGGCGGAGAACTTGCCCTCAGCTCCTCTACTCCTACAGCAGCCTTGGAGGTGGCTGCTCCCAGGGCCCTTCAGGAAAGCGCTTGCCGCTCAGCTGCAGAGCGCGTTAGCTGGCGGCCTCCGGCTGTTCGCCCCTTCACGCCATGCCTCAGCTTTGGGGCTGCTGCTCTGCTCTTCCTAAGCCCCCAGCCAACGACTGAGCTGGTGGGGGTACAGGACCTGGACGTTTCTGCCCAGCTTTGCTCCGGAGCATCCCCTTGGGTTAGGTTTTGTCAGGTCTGCCTGGCGGTCGGAGGCCCTCCGAGGCCAAAGCGCTCCTGCCCAATCTTCTCACGTTCGTGACTCCATCTCACTGCTCCCTGAGGACCCGGGTGACACATCCTCACTCCAGCCCTGCCCCCCGAGGCTTCCTGACCCCATTTTGCAGACTGAGGAAACCGAAGCTACGAGCGTGACTTGCTTAAGGCCACGCAGCCCTGCTGCCAGGTTATTCTGCCTGAAATATCACTCGCATGTTGTCATGCTCCTGTTCCAAAACAAGCCAGGACTCCATGCCCTCAGGTAAAGCGGCCCCTTCCCCTGACACCAGAAGTTTCCGAAAGGATGAGGGACTGGCATGAAGTCACACTCAGTTAGGACGAAGTGGAGGAGGGGTTGCTCCCAGGCCAGGGAAATCTGGAGCCACCAGGGTGGGTGCTGCAGGTCTAGCTGTGGCAAAGGCCCGTTGGCAGGAGGACCAGCCCCAGTCACCCAGTCGAGAGGCACGAGAAGCTTTCGGCACCCACGCCTGGTCCTCTCCGTCGCTCCTGCCCTGGGGCAGGGGGTGGGCCCTGCCCAGCCCACAGCCTGGGCACTGGGTGCCAGGACTGGCTGCAGCAGCCTCGGTACCACCAGGCCTGGGAGAGCCCAATTAGCCTTAATCCTCAATTAGGCGATTTCTCCCACAAGCCTGGCAGGCTGCAGGGATAAGGGTGAGTTCCCCCAGGCTCCACGGCTCCCCTAGAAACCACGGCCCACCCTCTCTCCCAGCACCCTTCACGACTGGCACAGATGGCACTGCTGCCAGAGAAGACGTCTGTCCCCTCTGCGGGGGTGTGTGGGAGGCAGGGTGAGGGGTGGGAAGGGGGCCATGTGCCACCGGCAGATCAGAACCCAGCCCAGGGTCGGCCTCCCACCACCCTCACCCACTTGGCACCCAGCCTGGTCAGCTCTGTTGGGGGTGGGGGAGGGGAGAGCCCGGCAGCCAGATGGTCTTATCCGCTTCAGTGTGTCTGCTGGCATCTGCAGGGCTCACAGCTCCCTCAAATCTCACACTTACCCAGAAGGTCCCAGCCGACAACAGCTGGAGCAGGGATCAGGCCAGGGAGCCAGCAGCGGACAGGGGGAAGCCGTAGCCGGTGAGCCCCTTCTCCACCGACAGGGGGCGCCGGCCCCCCAGCTCCTCTAACTGGCCAGGCAGAAACCCCTGGAGCTACCAGATCCCAAGAACTGTAAATTCATATTTCTACATTACATCCACTTAAAAAAAATTTTGAGTTGTAATATACATTCAGCAGGGTGTGTAAACTTTAAATGTATAGCTCAATGACTTTTTACGTATATAATACCCAGATAACCATCATCCAGACCACCCACTTAGTTTTTTCAGATAAACTTCTAATTTTAAAAGTTTTAGGTTTACAGAGTTATTGCAAAGGTAGTACAGAGCATTCCTGTATACCCCACACCTAATTTCCCCTCCTGTTAACATCTTACATTAGTAGGGTACATTTGTCATGGTTAATGAACCAATATTGTTGCTTTGTTATTAACTAAATTGATATTTTATTCATATTTCCCTAGCTTTTCCCTAATGTCCTGTCTTTGTTCCAGGATTGCATCCAGGGCACCACATCCCACATCGCTGTCACGTTTCCTTGGGCCCCTCTGGGCTGTGATGGTTTCTCAGACTTTCCTTGTTTTTCCTGGCCGTGACAGTTTTTTGGGGGACTAGTCCAGAATGTTATAGAATGTCCCTAACTTGGGATTTGTCTGGTGTTTTTCTCATGATTAGACTGGGGTAATGTGCTTTTGGTAGGAAGACCCCGGAGGTCAAGTGGCCGTCTCATCACAGCACAGCAAGGGAGCAAACAATCAACAGGGCTCCTCACCGGGAAGGTGGACCTTCATCACCTGGCTTGGGTGGTGGCTGTCAGGTTTCTCTTTCCATACTTTCCTCTTTGGGAGAGAGTCGCCATGCACAGTCCCCCTTAAGGAGATATTCCAGAATATTTGGAAATATTCTGTACAGGAAATTTGTCTATTCTCTCCCATTTATTTAATTATTCAATCATTTCTTTATATCAGAATGGGTATTTATTTTATACGGTAGGTGACAGCCCAATACTACTTTATCAACTAGAATAGAGTACAGTTCCTTTTGCCATTAGTCTTAGAGACGCCACTGCTTTCCAAAGTTATTTAGGTCGGCACGTTCCCCCCCCACACCCTTCAGTGAGGTGGTGTCCTACGTTTGTAATACAATTTGATTCTTCTGTCACATTCTGCATTCCATTCTAGGATTTCTCCAGAATCCTAAAAGACTTTTTAAATTTCACATGTGCTATATTTTACTCTGTGCTGTAAAGTTCTATGTTTTCTGATAAATGCTTCATGTCCTATATTCACTGTTACATGTAAAGGATCATATTTAGTGCCCTAAAGGATCTCCTGTGTGTCACCTATTCAACCCATCACCCACCCCAAACCCCCAGCAACCGCTAATCTGTTTACTGTCTCTATGAGTTTGTCTTTTCCAGAATGTCATATAATTGGAATTACACAGCATGCAGTTTGTTCAGACTGGCTTCTTTCACTTACCAATATGCATTCACGAGTCATCCGTGTCTTTTCATGACTTGATTAGCTCATTCCTTTTTATTGCTGAGTCGTATATTTTTCTTTATTAGAGAAGTGCATTTATACAACAGTCATGCATAAAATACAGGATTCCCACATACCACCCTATTAATACCTTACATTAGTGTGGACCATGTGTCACAGTTCATGCTAGATCATTTTTATAATCGTGCCATTGTTAGAACACTCTGGGCTCTGGGCGTCTAGGCTCTTGGCTCTGTCGTATAATGAATTTAAGGAGACAGCATAGGGCAGGCAAGGAGTAAAGAGTTTATTAAGAAACAAGAAAAGAGATAAGGACACAACCGGAGACGTGGATTGCCAGCCGTGCTACCGGTGAGCCGAGCAAGCGGGGTCCCAGGGTAGGCCCTTCCGAGACCTTTCCTCCGCCCCCTTCCTGCTGGGGAGGGTCCCCAGCTGTTTGCTGTTCTGACTGGTTGCCTTAGCTCACAGGGGCCCAGGGAGGAGGCCTTTTGTTTGGAGGTATCCGGGGCTTCCCCTTTACCCCAGAAAGAATTCCAAATGGGACCTCTTGGCCAGGATCCAGGTGGGGTCTTTCTGGCTTTGTTTTTAGCAGCAGCTGGGTTCCCCTCAGAGGGTTTCCGGGCAGTGTCTCAGGCCATGTTCTCTGCCAGGTCCCAGGTCCCAGCTGGTTTTCCCTCTTCCCCTATACTAACCTGCCTCACTATTAACTATAGCCCATGGTTTAATTTAGGGTTCACTGTTAGGTAGAGTAGTTCTATGGATTTTTTTTTTTCTGTCACCATACAACCTAACATTTCACACACACCCTTTTCTTAAAGATTTATTTATTTCTACCCCCCCCCCATTGTTTTTGCTTGCTGTCTGTGTCTGTTCACTGTGTGCTGGTCTTATTAGGAGGCACCGAGAACCAAACCCAGGACCTCCCATGTGGAAGGAAGGCACCCAATGGCTTGAGCCACATCTGTTCCCACTTGTTGTGTCTCATTGTGTTTCGCTGTGCCTCTTCGTTGCATCATCTCATTGCATCATCTTGTTGTGCCAGCTCACAGCACCAGCCCATTGCATCAGCTCGCTGTCTAGCTTGTCTTCTTTAGGAGGCACCAGGAACAGAACCTGGAACTTCCCATGTGGTAGGCAGGCACCCAACTGTTTGAGCCACATCTGCTTCCCCATTTCCCCTTTTAATTTCAGTGCTTTTTCAGTGCTGTTAATTACGTTCACAATGTCGTGCTGCCATCACCATGCTGAGCACTAATTTTTCATTGTATGGATGTGCCACAGTTTATCCATTTGCCTACTGAAGGACATCTTGGCTCCTCCAGTTTGGGGTGATTATGAATTAAGCTGCTATAAACATCTGTGTGCAGGTTTTTGTGTGGACATCCGTTTTCAAATCAATGCGGTAAATACCTTGGGGCATGATTGCTGGATCACATGGTAAGATTATGCTTAGTTTTTAAGAGGCTGCCAAACCATCTTCCAGAGTAGCTGCACCAGTCTGCATTCCCACCGGCAACAAATGAGAGTTCCTGTGGCTCCGCAAACTCACCAAGAGTTGATGTTGTAATTTTTTTGGATTTTAGCCATTCTGATAAATGTGTTGTGGTATCTCGTTGTTTGTCCACTTATTTTTCAACTTTACAAAACTTTTCAAGCATGCGGTGAAGTTGAAAGAACTGTGTACAGAAATGCAATGTTGAATTTTACATTCACAAGGCAGGCCAACACACCCATCTGTGGGCTGGGCCCTAGCTCTCCACCTCTGATTTGGAGGCAATAACACGAAAGGCTCCAAACTGCAGGGGGTGAGCTAGGAGCCTGGGGTCTGTGTGGAGAGGGGAGTTCCTGAAAAGTTTCACCACAGCCAAGGGATAGAGGCCTGTGCTATCCCCCCCGGAGTGGGAGGGTCCTGAGGGAAGGCCACGGTTGTCACCTCTGACCTCCTTGGGGAACCCTGTGCTCCTTCTGCTATGGCCCACTGCTCCAAGGAAGAGGAACAGGGAAACGTACTTTAGTCCAAGATGCAGCCCTGCAGTCACCGCCTGGGCAAGTTCCTTCTCTCAAACACAGGCAAAGGAGAAAGGAGGGAAGCCTAGGCTTTGGGAGCAAGGGAGAGGCTTGAGGGCCCTCAGTGGCTCCACCTCCCCCACGCACAGCAGCGCTCTCCAGAGCAGGGCCTCTGTGCCACTGGCGGGAGGGGCGCTCTTGGGTGACACATGATCAACATTTTTTATTTTAACAGTCGTATATTTAGCCTGGATATGTATTAGTGTCATATAATAAAGAACTTGGCTGATCTTTGCCCCTGATCCCCAGGAGATACCCTCTAAATCATTGTAATTTCCCCTAATAGGTGTCTCCCTTGTCATTCAAGGTGGGCCCCAGACTTCACCTCATAGCATAAGTTAAAAAGATGACTCAGGTGGGGCCAGGCACACCTGTAGTCTTCTTAGGGTGGGGCCCACACCACCACAAAGACCACCGATGTGATTAGAGGGTTGGGGCTTTGAGCCAGACCTCTGGGGGTTGGGGGTGAGAGCTCTGGAGACGGAATTCAACCACATGAACACTGATTCCATATGGGAGGCCAGGCCCCCGTTTACCATATGGGAGGGCAGGCCCACTCGCGTGGACTGATGCGGCAAGGCCTCACAGCAAGGGGGAGATGGGCAGACACGGAGAAGGCACGCAGCGAATGGACATGGCGGCACGAGCAGCAAGGGGGGGATAAATAAAAATAAAAAATAAATAAATCTTTAAATAAAAAAAAAAAGTTTTGTTAAAATTTATTTGGGTGACAAATGATTCCTAAAAACCAAAAGGGATAAGGAGCTGGGGGCGTGGGTGCGGTGCTTACACAGGGCACACGCAAAAGCAAGTGAGCAGATGGCTGACGTTACCATTTCATATGGGGGGGTCTCACAAAGTGGGGAGCAGATAGACATTGATTTGTACATCCCAATAAGCTCTCTCTGCTGGACAGAAACTGGTTTATCACCAGGTGTTGCTTATCTGCAGTCCTGTAGGGTGTGTTCCATCCTTCCATTTTCCAGGAAAGCCCCTGCAGGTCAATTGATTTTGTTGTTGTGGTGGTTTTGTTTTGTTTGCTTTATAGTAACAAGAAGGAAATTGTTTATTTGTACCAAAAGCAATTAGATCAATTGTTTTTTTCTCCAAAAATCCTTTCCTGGAAAGAGTTCCCTCCTGGCAATGCCATTTTATTTTACTTAACCTAAGTGATGGAACCTAAGTGATGGAAAAACTCTGGCCACTGAAGCTCAGGCTTCCTTGATTGACAATACCTTGTTGTGCCAGGAGGGTGATATGGCCCAACCCCACAGGGAGAGGACACCAGTGCTTTGCATTTGGGAACCCTCCCAGACCTCACTCTGTCTTCTCTTAGGCTATCCTTTTTGCTTTAATAAAGTTGTAACTGTAGCACTTTCTGGAGTTCTAGCAAATCTTAGAAGCTGTGGGAGTGGCCCAAATCCGAATTTGTAGCCAGATGGGCAGAAGTGCAGGTGTCCCTGGAACCCCTGAACCTGCAGCCGGTGTCTGAAATAGGGGCCATCTTGTGGAATATGGTGCTCATGAGCTGTGGAGTCTGGACTCCGGGAGTTAAGTCAGAATTGCATTGTAATTAGAAAATGATAAAGTGTATCGTGCTCGTGTCTAAATGGACACTATTACTCTTCCGTTTAGAGATTTTTTAAAAGTGAGTTAATGTAAAGGAAATATTAAGTAGATGGTGAGAATGAAGAAGATGTTGCCCAAAGGAGTGAGGTTAGAAAAACACTAGGTACAGGTCAAATCTCAACTTCCTTGTTTGCTTGTCTCTTGAGGTTCCTCTTTTGCCCCGACTGTTATCCCTCCAGGGAAAAAATGACTTGCTCTTGTCCAATCACCTGTGCTCCCAAACGCCCAAGTCTTTCCACATGCCAGGCCCTCTACCTGCCACCCTCCTTCTCTGCTCCCAATCCCCACCTTAGGGTCTTAGCTCAAATGCCACATGGCTGGGAAGACTTCTGGGAGGCCTCCAGGCAGGCCCCTTCCTCTTCGCTCTAACGTCCATGGTCCGAGCCCCACTGGGGCCATTCTCTTAGTGGACTGTGTGCCTTTGCTTCCCTGTCTTCCCTTGAGACTAGGAGCCCCTTTAGGACAGAGTCTGCAGCCAGTTCAAATCTCTTTCCTCAGCGTCCACCGCAAGGTCTGGGATGCAGGAAGCAGAAAATGTTTGCTGGATGAATGTGAATAAATGTCCTGGAGGTGAGGGAACTCTACAGACCTAGGGACGTGACGGGGACACCAGGCAACAGAGGTTTTGGGGAGAAGGAGCCTGGGAGAAAGGCGTAGGGAGGTAGGAAAGCCTGAGATTTAGGGTTGTGAGAAATGAGGTTTGGGATGGGATCTGGGTATGGTCATGAAAAGGCTTTGAGGCACTTAAGTGGGATGGGAACAAAGGAACAAGAGGAATGAAACCATAAGGGCTTTACAAATATTCATTTATTCCACACCATAACCCTGTGAGGTAGTTTTCACGATCTCTCCCCCAACCCATTTTACAGATAGCCCTGTGAGATGAGCAACTTGCCCAAGGGGTGCCCGCCAGTAGGGAGCGGAGTTGAGACTGGAAGCAGGCAGTGACTGCAGCTGCTGCTCGTGTCCGTGAGTCATTCAGTCCGGAGCCCGCGTGCTCAAAGTTGCCAGCGAGGGTTACCTGTCGCTAATGCTGTCACCATCCGCGGCAGGGCGTGGGGTCTGGCGGGTGGAAGGGTCTATGGGTCGCCCTTACTCTTACCACCTGCCTCGACCTAAGGAACAGCCCAAGGAAGAGCCGCGGGCGGCGGCGTCGGTGCTGGCGCCGTTGCCATGGGAACAAAGGGAGTCGGCACGCGAGCGCAGGCGCAGATGGAGAGAGGGCGTTGAACCGGCGAAAGGTGACGTAAAAGCGCGCGGGGTGGGGCGGCGGGCTGGGAGCGTCAGAGCCCTGCGTCCTCCGGCGGCCGAAGAGGAGCGGCGCGCTCGGCGGCGGCGGCAGCCCCGGCTGGACCGAGACCGGGCGGCGCGGCGCTAACGCGCGAGGCAGCGCGAGCGCGGCGGGAGGGCGGCGCCGGCGCCCGGGAGGAGCCCGTCGGCGCGAGCCGCGGCGGCCCGGCCCCCGCTCCCGGTTCCTGAGGCCCCGCCTCCGGGGCTCTGGGACTAATCGGATTGAGAGCGCGCTCGCCCGGGCCGCGAACTCGCCAGTTGCGGAGGGCGCCGCTCACCACCCAATCCGAGGCAGACAGGTGCGAGGTCCGGAAGGCGGGGACCAATCAGCAGCGGTTGCGACCCGTGGGGGCCGGTCTCGGCCAATAAGGAGGCTCGAGTGACATCTTGGCGCGCCAATCGGGAGTGAGGGAGCGGCCGTGCCCGCCCGCCCTTCCGGCCGGAGCGCTATTTACCGGGGGCGTGCAGCCCGCTTGCCAATCAGAGCGCGGCCGAGCGGCCGGGCAGCCAACCCCGCGAGAGCCGCCGGCCGGCGTCCGCCCGCGCCCAGGAGTCGGGGATGTCCTACAAGCCCATCGCCCCCGCCCCCAGCAGCACCCCCGGCTCCAGCACGCCTGGGCCCGGCACCCCGGTCCCCACAGGTGAGGACCCAGCGCTGCCCCTCGCCGCCTCCCCGGGCGGGCGAGGTCTCCAGGAGAAGACGGCCTGCGTCCTGCAGCCCTGGGCCTGCCGCCTGCGGTCCGCGAGCCTCAGTTTCCCGGCCTGTGCAGTGGGCGCGGTCACGTGAGGGCTTGTAGGTGGAGCGCAGGGGGAGGGGTTTGCCCCTGAAGTTGATCCTCCTGCAATGAAGCAGCCCCTTGGAGGGCGTCGGGCGACTCCGGGCAGGGAGCTTGGAGCGCCGGGCGGAGGCGTCCCTGCCCCGCGCTGACCGCTGCCCTCTTCCTCGCGCGGGTTGCAGCCGGAAGTGTCCCGTCGCCGTCGGGCTCGGTCCCGGGAGCCGCCGCCCCCTTCAGACCACTGTTTAACGACTTTGGGCCGCCCTCCATGGGCTACGTGCAGGTGAGTGCGGCCCACGGCGGGCCGAGGGCGGCTGGAAGGCCGCCCGGGGCCTGAGCTCACTGCCCTGTACCCTTTTGACGTAGGCGATGAAGCCCCCCGGTGCCCAGGGCTCCCAGAGCACCTACACGGACCTGCTGTCGGTCATAGAGGAGATGGGCAAAGAGATCCGGCCCACCTATGCTGGCAGCAAGAGCGCCATGGAGCGCCTGAAGAGAGGTAAGCCAGGCCGGCCCGCCCTGCCCTGCCCTGGACACACACACAGGGCACACCTTCCTTAGGGAAGGACGGGCATCTCCAGGCCAAACCTGGAGCCGTGTCCCTGCCCAGAGAGGCGTTTTGAATTGTACTGAAGCTGAGTCCATTTTCAGGAAGGGACCTGGGAATTCATATTTTAACAGGATGACTTTAAGGAAGAGTCAAACCTCTAATCTCATCCAGCCCCTCATTTGATTTTGGTCCCTCTTACTGTAAAGGAAGGGGAGGGGGGCAGGTCTTCCTCTGGAGGGTTGGGGGGAGACTGGAGGGTCTCCGAGGCCAGGTGTGTTACTTCCCGGCCCCCACCCCAGGCATCATCCATGCCCGGGCCCTAGTCAGAGAGTGCCTGGCTGAGACAGAGCGGAACGCCCGCACGTAACAGGAAGCGCCTCCGCCTCGGCGTCTGGACCTTGCCTGGCCACTGCAGAGCACCTGCTTCTTCCTGGCCTTCACCCCGAGTTGCACTTCCCATCCTGGGCTTCCTGTCCTGCGTCCCTGGTGTGTGCCCTCCAGGAACCAGAAGGCAGCTCCCACTCCTGCGAGCAGCACTAGCTGGGGCCCCGTGCAATAGTTAGCAGTGAGGTCACTTGTGAGTCCCACCCATGACCTGCTGACAGCATTGATCCAGCTGGAGCCTTCTTTCTGGGGCTCTACCACTCAGCACTTTCCCAGCACGTCTCACCACCTTGTCCCTGTCCCCCTTCTCTCTGAGCAAGGCCTAGGAAGGCCTGTTACCTCCCTGCCTTGACTCCTGGGCCATAGCAACTCTTTTCTCAGTGTGTCTTTTGCTAATAAACCCTTTTTGTATAAATACTAAATGATTTGGAGTTGTTTTCTCAGCCCTGAGCCTTTCTGGGTCTGATTCTGTCTGCGGAGGGGAGCCAGGCAGACAGAGCGAAAGAGGAGACCCAGAGAGGGGGAAGGGAGGGTGGGTTGGGTTGAGGCTGAGGCTGGCCTGGCCTGCTGCCCAATGCACCCTGGGCGGGGCCCTGCCCCTCTTGCCCACCGCCCTCTCTGCTCTAAATAGCGGGAAGGTTTGAGCTCTGCTCGCCTTGGTGTGGTGCCGCCAGGGGGCAGTGCAGGGCCTCGGCTGCCTGCACAGCTGGAGGGCACTGCCTGCCCGCCTGGGCCTGGAGGGTTCTGCCCCCAGATTAGCAGTGATCCTGGCTGGGTGGAAATGCCAGTTCACTGGAGCCGCTCCCTTAATGGGCACTAATGCCCAAAAGCCCTAAACTCTCCTGAATACACCCCATCTCTGACTTCTGGGGGGCAGGAGGAGGGCCCCTGCTTCCCTCCCCCAGCTACACTTTGCTGGGAAGTAGTGTAAGGATGGAGGCCCAGCGCGGTGCTGCCATCCACTGTCCCAGCACCTTGGGGCGGGTTGGGTGTGGCCTTCTGAGCCCAGTGCCTGTGGCCTTTGCCCTGGGATTATGGCTGTTGGGCCAGATTTGTGGACCCAGAAGGCACAGGTGGGGCAGCCCTCCAGGCACTTGTCCGACGGCTCCAGGCTTCCGCGGCTGCAGGCCTCTGCCCTGGGCCTGTGCTGAGTAACCCCCGAGGCCTGGGGCCCTGCAGAGGCAGTCAGTCACCAGCTTCTGGCCAGAGGGGAAGGGGAGGCACTTCCCCTGCCCTGAGTCACAGGCTCCTGACGCCGCAGAGGGTGAGGAGCTGCGGACCGTGGGGATGGGACCTGCCGAACCCAGCTCCACCCCTTCATGGTACACCGGGCTGGGCCCGGGTGGAGATGGGAGCCTGGAGGGCCGGGGGGCGGGGTGCCCAAGCAGCACCCGGAGCCAGAAGCGCCTCCGCTCCCCACCCCTCCCCTCCCCGCCTCCGCTGTGGGTGGGGAAGGAAGGAGGGTCACCCCTCCTGGCGAAGGCCAGCCGGGCCTAGGAAGGGGGCGGGGCGGCCGCGGTGACGCGGCGGGAAGGGGACGGCGGGGGCGCGGGCGGGCTGGGAGGAAGGTCGGGGCCATGGGCCCGCGCTGCGCGGCCACGGGGGCCGGCCACTGCTGGAGCCCGAGGCCGGGGCTGGGGGCGCTCCGGGCTCCGACCCGCGGCTCGGCCGCTCCGGCGCGGGCTGGGTGAGGGGCGCCCGCCCCAGGCTGGAGGTGAGCCGGGACGTCAGCGGGCGGGCCAAGAGCGCGGCGCGGGACGGGGACGCCGGGGACAGAGGGAAGTGGGGCCCGCGGGGCCTCTCGCCTGCCGCGGGGGGTGGGGAGCGGCCGGGGGTTGCGTGCCTGCAGCCGAGCCGCGGCGCGGGACCGGGGCGCAGGTGGGCGGCGCGGCTCGCCCGGGACGGGGGCCCGTGGGACACCAAGGGGAGCCAGTCCTGCTCAACCCTGAGGAGGGGTCGGCTCTCGGGGAGCGTGATGGGGCGGCGGGGGCCCGGGAAAGAGCCGGGCGGGGGCAGGCACAGCCGAGGGGCGCGGGGACTCACGGGTTCGGGAAGGTAGGTCCTGCTGCGGGGGCTGGGGACTCGCGCAGGGATGCTGAGGAGTGGGGCGCACGGGTCCTGTCCGCGGTGAGACACCTCGGGGAACAAGACTGGAAGAGGACGTGCGGGGGACCCGGAGCCCATCGACCCGGGGAAGGGGGTGCAGGGGACAGGCGGGCCCGGGAGGAGGGAGCCGGGGCTGCGGGGGCAGGTCCCGAAGGCGCCCGGGACGCGGGGGCTCGGACGCGGCGGCGGCCGGAGAGGCGGGGCTGGCTCCCGCGGCCGCGCGCCCCTCCGGGGGGCCCGCGTCAGCGCGCGGTTGCCAGGGCGACGGGCGGCGGGGGGCGGGGGCCGCGCGGAAAGGAGGTCAGCGCTCGGCCTCGCTGCGGCTCGCGGCCCCCGGCGGCTCTGGGCTCGCCTCTGCCTCCCCCGCGGCGGGCCCGGGCATGGGGTCCCGCGGCCCGAGCCCCCCGGCCGGCGCGCAGGCCTCGGGGCCCCGCGCCACCGCCCCGCACTGACGGCCGCGCCGTGCCCTGCGCCAGGCGGAGCGGAGGCCGCGCGCGGCCCGCCGAGCGCCCTCAGGATGCTCATCAAGGAGTACCACATCCTGCTGCCCATGAGCCTGGACGAGTACCAGGTGGCCCAGCTCTACATGATCCAGGTGAGGGCAGCGCGGGGGCGGCGCAGCGCGAGCGAGGGCCGGGCCGGCTCACCCCCCCCCCCAGTCCTGCCAGGAGCCCCGGAGAGGAGAAGGGCCACTGTTCCATGGGGGGGGTAAGGCTGTGGGAAAAGGGCCGGAGGGCTGAGGGGCGCCTCCCCGCCCCCATGTGCCTGGGGCCCTGCACGCTCAGCCCACGCAGGCTCTCCCGGAATCCCACGGGGAGGGGCAAGGAGGGAAGAGGAGGAGCAGGGAGTGAGGAGGGGGCAGAGGTGGGAGGAAGGCTGGGGGGCCTGGAGAGGGTGCAGGGTCCTGGCAGCCCCAGGAGGCAGGGAGACGGGCCGAGGATCAGACGGAGGGAGATGAGGGGGCTGGCTCAGGGTGTCGGGGTGTCGGGGTGGGGGGCAGTCCCTGGGGTCTGCATCCGAGGGGGCCAGGGGCCCTGAGGGAGCCAAGTCAGCTCCAGGGCTGGCCAGGGCAGGCTCTGGGTGCTCTCCAGCTCTGAGGGATGTGGCAGGAACTGGGGTTGGGATCCCAGGGAGGGGAGGGGACCGTGATCTGGTCCTCAGAGAGACCGGGCCCTTCTCCGTGCTTCCATTCGCGCCACTCTGGCTTCCTTGCTGCTGCTTGGGCCTGTCCATGCTGCTGCCACCTTTTGGCCTTGTAGGGGCTGCCCCTCTGCCTCCAACACTCACCCCCCTGCCCCACCCCAACACTGAACCCTCCCTCACCTTCAAGTCCGGTCCTGTGACCTTCTCAATTAAAGTTAAAATGACAACCCCCAGCTCTCACCTGATACAGCTTTCATTTTTCCACAGCCCTTACCGCCTTAAACATACCATATAATCTGCTTTTGTGTGTCTTGCCCTCCGCTAGAACAGAATTTCCACAAGGGCAGAGATCTTTGCTCTGCTGTCTATCTGATCCCAATCAATATAATCCCAGACAATGCCGGGCTCGGAGTAGAGGCACTGAATTAATATTTGAGAGACTGAAGGAGTGTTGGCTCGCAGAACTCCTGGTCCCAGGGGTCTGCAGGGGCTGGAATCAGGATTCAGGAGTCAGAAGGGCTGGGACTGGGATCCCAGAGCTGTGCAGGGGGCCAGGCCCAGTGGGGAGTCCCAGGAGATGAGTGGGGGAAGGCCTGTGCCCCGGGGCTGAGCTCCCCATTCTGCTCCACCCTGGGCCGCAGAAAAAGAGCCGGGAGGAGTCGAGCGGCGAGGGCAGCGGCGTGGAGATCCTGGCCAACCGGCCGTACGCGGATGGGCCCGGCGGCAGCGGGCAGTACACGCACAAGGTCTACCACGTGGGCTCGCACATCCCAGGCTGGTTCCGGGCACTGCTGCCCAAGGCCGCTCTGCAGGTGGAGGAGGAGTCCTGGAACGCTTATCCCTACACCCGAACCCGGTGAGTGGGGGTCCTGGGGCCGCGAGGGCGCCGTAGACGGGGTCGTGACCCCCACCCCTGCCCTCTGCCCAGGTATACCTGCCCCTTCGTCGAGAAATTCTCCATCGAAATAGAGACCTATTACCTGCCTGACGGGGGACAGCAGCCAAATGTCTTCAATCTGAGCGGGGCTGAGAGAAGACAGCGCATCCTGGGTGAGGCCTGGAGCTGGGGGACAAGATGAGGACCCTGCTGCCTGCACGGACAGGCCCCAGGCTCTCTCAGGCCTTCACTTCCTGTCTGAAAGGCTACCCCCCCAGTCCCGGGGCAGGGCAGGGTTTGAGGGGTCTGAGGTTGCTCAATGCTTGCCCCCACCCCCACCCCAGACACCATTGACATCGTGCGGGATGCAGTGGCCCCGGGCGAGTACAAAGCCGAAGAGGACCCCCGGCTGTACCGCTCGGTCAAGACGGGCCGAGGGCCGCTGGCTGACGACTGGGCGCGGACGTCGGCCCAGACGGGGCCCCTCATGTGCGCCTACAAGCTGTGCAAGGTGGAGTTCCGCTACTGGGGCATGCAGGCCAAGATCGAGCAGTTCATCCACGACGTCGGTGAGCACTCAGCCACGGGAGGGGCTGCTGCACCGGGGCCCTTGCCGGAGCCTGAGATCTCTCCGACGCCCAGGGGACCCAGGAGTGTGCAGCCATCATTTCCATTTGGTAGGGTGGGCACCAAGGCAGAGGAGCCACCCAGCCTAGCCAGAGAGAGCAAAGCCTTGCAGTTTGGGTGAGTCAGGGGGGCAGGAAGCTGGGGACATGACTTTCAGAGATGCTGCTTCTTCTACTAAGATTCTAAGATTCTCCATTGTTCTGCGAGTCAAATGAGACTGCTAGGGAATCTCAGCGTCACAGCGCTATCTGGCAACACACTAAGGCGTGCAGGCTCCGAGGCGGTGACCCTGAGGTTTTGCTCTCTGGGGTACCCTCCCACTCCCACCTCCGAAGTCCCAGCCGCTGGGGGTCCAGGGGCCCCTGTTCCATGTCTTGCTTTAAATGTGACCCCACGGCTCCTGCTGCTCAGCCCTGCCCCATCCTGCAGGTCTGAGGGCGAGCAAACTCCACCCCCCACAGGTAGAAGGCTGATCCCTGTGGAGGGGGCCCTCCAGGGTCCTGGGTTCTGCTCCACTCCCGACTCCCTAGGGAACCTCCAGCCAGCTGCCTCCCAGTTCTGTGCCTTACCACTGTCAATGAGGAGGAGCTGGAGGGCTGGTAGTGACCGAGCAGCCACAACCTGCCAGGTCCTTTGCCGATGACTTTTCAGACAGGGCCCCCTTACCGCCATTAATGCCCCTTCAAGGGAGGGACTGATATTCCAATTTCACAGATGAGGAAGATTAGCTCAAGAGTAATGCAGGCTCATTGTCTTGCATTTAGTAAATACAGGAAAGCTCAAATAAGAAAATTAAAATCACACACATACAACGATTAAGATTCTGCTAGATTTCCTTCCAGAAGCTTAAGATGATAATTCAGTTGTTATTACTTTATTTTCTTGGACTCTGAAAGGCTTTTTCTGCTTAGGATGAAAATAGCCCAGAATGGGCACCATCTTTTGCTACAACCTTCATTAAGTGCCAACGCTTCCATTAACTATTAACACCTTCATTAACAATCAACAATTTCATTAACTGTTAAAGCCTTAATTGTTAACTCTTAGTGAGAAGCCAGCCGAAAGAGGGCAAGAACAAGCAGTAGTTCCAGCTTTCAGGGTGGGGGTAGAGTCAGTGCCTGAGATTTGGGGTGTCCAGAGGGATAAAGAGGCAGTAGGTGAGGAGGGAGGGTGCAGGAAGCCAGATGCCCCGGTTTCCACTCCCATCCCCTGGATGACTCTGGCCCTGCCCTGCTTTGTGGCTCTGGGCGGCAGCAGCCCAGGGGAGCCATTGCCCAGCCACGAGGGCTGCACGTGTGGCTGCAGCAGCGGCAGCAGGGAAACCCGGGGCAGTCAGTGCTCTGATGCCCGGGCACCCACAGGTCTGCGCCGGGTGATGCTGCGAGCCCACCGCCAGGCCTGGTGCTGGCAGGATGAGTGGACGGAGCTGAGCATGGCCGACATCCGGGCCCTGGAGGAGGAGACCGCCCGCATGCTGGCCCAGCGCATGGCCAAGTGCAACATGGGCCACGAAGGGCCTGAGGCCCCGCCCCCGGGGAGGCCGGGCACTGAGGCCCGGGCCAGCCATGCCGGCACCCCCGACGGGCCCGAGGTACCCCCCGACCCCGACGCCTCCCCCGATGCCAGCTTCGGCAAGCAGTGGTCCTCATCCTCCCGCTCCTCTCACTCGTCCCAGCACGGAGGTGAGGCTGGGGAGCGGCTGGGAGGGGCGACTCCCCCCCCCAGGCGGGGCTCCCAGGAGGCTGAGCCGGCCCTGCAGGGGGCGTGTCCCCCCAGAGCCTGTCCGAGTGGCGCATGCAGAACATCGCCCGCGACTCTGAGAACAGCTCTGAGGAGGAGTTCTTTGATGCCCACGGTGAGCCCGCGGCCCTGGGGAGCTGGGGGCTGCAGGGAGCATCCCTGAGCAGTCCCCCCACCGCCATAACACAGCCCCCTGGCTCCTCAGAAGGCTTCTCGGACAGTGACGAGGTCTTCCCCAAGGAAATGACCAAGTGGAACTCCAATGACTTCATTGACGCCTTTGCGTCCCCCACGGAGGCCGAGGGGGCGCCAGGTGAGGCTCCCACGTCAGGCTGCCTGCCAGCCAGCACCCCTGGCACAGCCAGAGGGCCGGCCCTTCCCGTCCGCCTACAATTGGAATCTCAGAGAATCCAATTTGACTCAACAAACACTTGTCTCTGGGCACAGCTGGCTCTATGCTGGGCACCAGGGGAACAACTTGGTCATGAGTTTATTGGGGTCCTAAGATGCAGGTCCATCCAGAGAGGGTGGTCATTAAATACACACATGAATAATGAATGGCTAGTGGATGGAAGGGTGGATAGATGGGTGACTGGATCTCCTCAAGGTGCAGCCACAGCACAAAGGATGGAGGGATTAATCTGGAACCCGGGAAGGCTTCATGTGGGGGGTGAGGTATAAGCGGGGTTTTGATGATGGAAGTGTTCTCTATCTCACCTGCCCAACATGGCAGCCACTAGCTACACGTGGCTACCAAGCACTTGAAATGTGGCTCGTGTGTCTGAGAAACTGATTTTTTTTTTTCCATTTAATTCATTTAAATTTAAACAGCTGCACGAGGCCAGTGGTACCACATTGGACAGGGCAGGGTTAGAAGTTTGGTAGGGCAAGCA
Source organism: Cabassous unicinctus (assembly GCA_029593785.1). Taxonomy (NCBI): domain Eukaryota; kingdom Metazoa; phylum Chordata; class Mammalia; order Cingulata; family Chlamyphoridae; genus Cabassous; species Cabassous unicinctus. Next base: position 25,036 of record JAQZBX010026196.1, read on the forward strand.
AGGCATGGTGGGGAGAGCTGTGCCTGGCAGCGGGACCAGCACAAAGGTCTAGAAATGTGAAATGACCTGTGCAAATCGGGTGTGAGAAGATCAGGGGGAGGTAAGAGGGTCTCATCTCAGGCAGACACCAGAATAGGGGTGCCTGGGGTGCCAGAGGAAGGGATGGCCAGGGCCCCCCCACCCAGGCCCTCTCACAGGCTTTCCCTTGCCCTACAGAGCCTGGAACTGAGGCTACCAAAGGCATTGGGGATGGGGCCCGAGCAGCCAGGGACTCAGAGGTGAGTGTGTGTGAGCATGTCACTTCCCTGTGTCACTGTCTGCCGCCCACTGGCCTGTCCACTGCCCCGACGCACCAGGACCCCGTCTGCCCCCGCAGGGTCCAGATGGAGCCGGGGAGCCGGGGGCCGAGGCCTGTGCAGTCCACGCCCTCTTCCTCATCCTGCACAGTGGCAACATCCTGGACTTGGGCCCTGGAGATGCCAACTCCAAGCAGGCGGACGTGCAGACGCTGAGCGTGGCCTTCGAAGCCATCACCCGCATCCACTTCCCCGAGGCGCTGGGCCATGTGGCACTGCGCCTGGTGCCCTGCCCACCCATCTGCGCCGCCGCCTTTGCCCTTGTCTCCAAGTACTGGCCAGGGGTGGAGGGCTGGGGGGCACACGGGGCTCCCTAGGCGAGAGACCCAGGGGAGAGGGGCAGGGGGCGGGAAGCTGGACACCTGGGCTCTTGGCCTGCCTGGCCGCTGGGCCTCAGTCTCCAGTCAGCGACGCCATTTCAAAGGCCTGCCTCCTGGTACAGGGACTTGGGGGCCCGCGGAGGGCTGGAGGCTCCCCACCCACGCCCCTCCTCCTCCTGCAGCCTGAGCCCCTACAGCCACGATGGCGACAGCCTCTCCCGCTCACAGGACCACATCCCGCTGGCCGCCCTGCCACTGCTGGCCACCTCGTCCTCCCGCTACCAGGGTGCCGTGGCCACCGTCATCGTCCGCACCAACCAGGCCTACGCCGCCTTCCTGCGCTCGCCGGAGGGTGCCGGCTTCTGCGGGCAGGTCAGGGCTCAGGGACGTCCCCAGGGAGCCTGCTACCGAGTCATCCGTCTGCCTGCCCTTGCCCTCCCCTGCAGTCCGTGGCCAGGGCCTGGCCGGGGCTGGTGGCGAGACCTCTCTGGATGCCACCTGCCCTCTCACCCAGGTGGTGCTGATCGGAGACGGCGTTGGAGGAATCCTGGGCTTTGACGCGCTCTGCCACAGTGCCAACGTGGGCACTGGGAGCCGGGGCAGCAGCCGCCGCGGGAGCATGGTCAGTGTGGCCCCAGGATGGGGGCTCTCTCCCTTTCTAGGTCTCTGCCCCCTGAACGGGACCTCTCCACAGGCAGGTCCCCTGCTGCCCCTGCAGCATCTACTCTAGGGCTCTGCCCTGCCTTCTTTTTTCGGGGCCCTGCCCAATCCCCAAGCCTTCTTCCTTCCCGCTTCCAAAGAAGTCGAAATTGGATGGGCTCCAGGCCTAATGAGGTCTCTGTCCCCTCTTCCCTTTAGAACAATGAGCTGCTCTCCCCCGAGGTTGGCCCAGTGCGGGACCCCCTGGCAGATGGGGCAGAGGGGCTGGGCCGGGCCAGTCCAGAACCTTCCGCCCTGCCTGCCCAGCGTACGCCCTGCGACGTGGCCAGTCCTGAGCTGGAGGGCTCCCAGAACAGGTGACAGACATCTCAGCCCCGTAGCTCCCACTAAGGGCTCAGGCTGGACTGTGGAGCCCCTGCACTGAGCACCCCACCCCACCCCCTGCAGCCTCCAGGCGGCTGCCTCCCCCGGGGAGCCTCGGCGAGCAAGCACAGCCTCCTGCCCCCCCATGGCGGGCGAGGCTCCTGACGGCCCCACCTGCGCTGCCCGCCTGGACTTCAAGGTCTCCGGCTTCTTCCTCTTCGGCTCCCCACTGGGCCTGGTGCTGGCTCTGCGCAAAACTGTGATGCCCGCCTTGGAGGGTGAGCCCCCAGGGTGGGCACGGGGCCACCCCTCGTCCTTTGTTGGACCAGATTAGCCTCCATCTCATCTGACCTTCCATCTCAGCCGAGACGCTGGCATTATTATTGTGCAAATTAAATGCCTTGACTAGAGAAGGGGAAACCGAGGCCCAGAGAGGAGAAGAGAGTCGCCGAGGCCGAGTTTCCCAGAGTGCACTGGAAGGAACTTGACTCCCGCAAGATATTCTGCATGAGAAGGGGTCAGGCAGGCACAGGAAATGCTGTGTCCTGAGCCACAGCAGCAAATCAAAGGCTCAGAGCCTCTTTGCCAAGAGGCTACCTAAGCAGGACCCTCGGGACCTCCCAGCGAGTGCCACTCCTTCCTCCCAGAATGCCCAGCTAAACCCCCTCCCCACCCTTCTCTATCTTCTGCGCACCCAGTGGCACAGATGCGCCCAGCCTGTGAACAGATCTACAACCTCTTCCATGCGGCCGACCCCTGCGCCTCCCGCCTCGAGCCCCTGCTGGCCCCCAAGTTCCAGGCCATCGCCCCACTGGCCGTGCCCCGCTACCAGAAGTTCCCCCTGGGAGACGGCTCGTCCCTGCTGCTGGGTACACCCTAACCAAGATACAGGGGGGAGGGAGGACGCCAACAGGAAGGAGGAGGGGTCCCACCCCAGAGCATAGAAGGTAGCTCCCACATCATCAGTACCGGCTCACGTCATCTCTCCCTGGACCACGGACCACGACCCTGGCCCCTTGGTGGGGGGTTGGTCTGGATCTCTAGGAGCCTCTGACATTCTCTGCCCAGGAGCGGGGGGCAGTAGTGGTGACTGAGCTAGAGAGAGGAGGCTGAGGGACAGTGGTACTCCCCAGGGTGTGTGTGCTGCTGTGCCTGTAAGTAGGTGCACTGTCTCCGTATGCACTTGTAGTGTAGATGGGGACAGGTGTCGGCTTGGGCGTGTGCAGGTGTGCACACCAGCTAGTACCTCTCGGGCCCCATGAGACACATGGGCGTTGTTGGGGGGGTGGCGGCATTGTGGTGGGAATGCAACCAGCTGATGGGGTGAGCCCTTAGGACAGCAAGCTCCCCATGCGTCACCCCACCCAGCTGTGGAGCAGTCTGGCCTCAGCCAAGACCTGACCAGGAAGGGGATGGCCAGCAGGGCAGATGGTGGAGGTGTAGGGCCTGAGCTGCCCTGGGACCCCGGGGTGGGGAGACAGGAGGGCAGGCTTGGCCCAGTGCGGGGGTGGCTGCTGAGGTTGCCCCTCCACCTGCAGCCGACACGCTGCAGACCCACTCGGGCCTCTTTCTGGAGGAGCTGGAGATGTTGGTGCCCTCGACACCCACCTCAGCCAGCGGTGCCTTCTGGAAGGGCAGTGAGTTAGGTGCGGAGCCGCCAGCCCAGCCAGCCGCCCCCAGCACCACCAGTGAGGTGGTCAGGAGTAAGTCAGCCAGCCACCGTGCTGGGTGGTCCAGCCTGGGAGAGGACCCTGATCTGCCCCCAAAGTCCTGCTGAAATACCCCGTCCCCGAGCCTCCCCTCTGGTCCCCCACCTGGCGCCCATCCCTGACAAGGCGAAGAGCAGGCTGGGAGGGAGGGAGGGGAGATATCCCAGCCGAGCAGGTGGGTACAGGGCGGGAGCCCGGGTCCTCACTGCCCACCATGGCCGTGCAGTCCTGGAGCGGTGGTGGGGGACCAAGCGGATTGACTACTCACTCTACTGCCCCGAGGCGCTCACCGCCTTCCCCACCGTCACGCTGCCCCACCTCTTCCACGCCAGCTACTGGGAGTCGGCCGACGTGGTGGCCTTCATCCTGCGCCAGGTGGGCCTGGGGTGGACGGGGGAGGCGGGGAAGGGACGTGGCAGCCCCAGGCCCGGCCCCCCGCGTTCACGGGGCCTCGCCCCGTCCTGCCGCAGGTGATAGAGAAGGAGCGGCCCCAGCTGGCCGAGTGCGAGGAGCCATCCATCTACAGCCCGGCCTTCCCCAGGGAGAAGTGGCAGCGCAAGCGCACGCAGGTCAAGATCCGGGTACGCCCCGCAAGCCCCAGCCCCGCGCCCCCCACGAGCACAGCTCTCCCGTCTGCCCGCTC
>JAQZBX010026197.1:0-29077 GCA_029593785.1 Cabassous unicinctus
GGTACCAATCACAGCATAAGCCAGGAGCATGTTTTTGCAGGTAAACAATTTAAAAAGGAAAGATATCGCTATTATGATTAAGATTATAACCAGGGTGAAAGAGGCTCCAAGTTCTGAAGTGCCCAGTCCTTCTCCGAGAGCTAAGCACCTCCATTGATGGCCGCCACAATGCAGCAAGATGATGATATAACAGGAAAGTGACACAAGGGAGAGCCAAAATGAGACACACTGAAAAACCAGGAACTAAGGTGGTGCAGGCAGTAGGATGCCTCTTTCCCACATCGGAGGTTCCCATGATCAAATCCCGGTGAAGACAGGAGGAGAAGAATGAGAAGAGAGGGCAGGAAATAGACACAGAGAATTGCCCAGTGAATGGACACAAAAATAGAAAAAATGGGAGGGGGGAAGGATAAAAGTAAATAAATAAAATAATAATAATAAGGTGGGTTGGGGGGAAAATGCAGCATATGTAAGGTATGGACTACAGTCAGTACTGAAGTAATATTTTGATGATATTCTTTCATAATTTCTAACAGATGTTTCACAACAATGCAAGGTACCGGTGGTGAGGTGATATATGGGAGCCCTGTATGATGGAAATATATGATGTTACGCATGTTTGTTTTGTAAGTTCACAGCTGTCACTATACAATTATTGTTTATATATGTTCATGTACAAATGACACACTTCAATAAAATTAAGGGAAAAAAAGAGTCTATTGAGAACATTGGAGGTGCCCAATAGGAGGACAGAACAGTGTGTCAAGCCCTCAGTGTTGTTGTAAGTAACTATGAATCTGGTCCTGCAAGGAGTGAAGCTTGGTGTTTACCATGGGTCCTGTGGGGAGGGGGAGGCAGGAAAAGAATAGATGGAACAGGCCACATTTTGGGGATGATGGAAGTGTTCTACTTGATGTTGCAATAATGGATACAGTCCATGTTAAGTATCAACAAAATTTATGAAAGTGTATGGTCCAAAATGTACATAATGTAAACTATTGACCATGGTTTGTAGCTATGTTTCAATATTTGTACATCAGTTGTAACAAATGTACCATCCACATATAAAATGTTATTAATAGAGGAAGGGGAAAAGGGGGAGGATGTTGGGTGTATGGGAGTCTCCTATATTCTGTACATGACTTTGCTGTAACCTAAAACTTCTTTGAAGACAAAATGAAAAAAGTAAGACACTGAGGGAGTAAACGGAAGAAAATATCACTGTACACACAGCACAACAGATCTTACCATTGTACTTAGGTACACACTTCTGTGGAAGTTGAGACACAATTGCATGAAATACCTAAATAAACCACATAGTTTAAACAGGTAGGGCCTTCCTCAAGACCCTGGTTTGATCACTTTGATATTAGTTGGGTCAAATCATGGGTGCTTGGGCTTAGGAACATACTGTGAGGTAGGCAGTTGGGCCTTTTACCACTCATAGTACTCATTATAGCCTCCCTGGTGGACTTTTTTCTCTCAAGCATTTTTAATGAGTGTCCCCAGGCACTTGTGACCCAGAAAATGATTTCTTTATGTCTGGGGTGACATAAAAATCATGATCAGGGAAAATCTGACATCATGACCATCTATGAGCTCAACATGAAAACAACCTGCAAGTACTTCTCCAAGACCTTAGGCAGTAACTCAAATGGACTCAACACCTTATGTTTTTTATCACAGCTCTCAGTGCCTGAGAGCCAGATCAAACTGGGAGAAATTGCTAAATAAATTAAGTAGAACCTAGTTGGAGTCCTTCATGCTAAGCCCATCAACAAACTGAAGCTTAAGTTAGTTTCTATCTCTTGTAAGGGCTCCTTTCCCCAGTTCTTGAAACATCCCCAGATGTTTCAAGAATCTTGCCAGGTTCTTTCCTCTCTTCCTTCTCCAGGAATCTTGATCTGTTCAGTTTGTTTTTGTGCAGAATTTTGTCCCCACTTCCTATGATTTGTTTAAATTTGATTAAATTCTCTTCCTCACTCACTCACCCATTTTTCTTATGCTTTTCATTTCTGGGACTCTCCAGTCTAGCAGCATTTCAATTTAATCCTCCCCCTTCATTTTTCTCTTTGAGACATTTCTGCCAAAGCTTTCTTCCCTGCCAGGTTATCCTGCCTCTGAGAGTCAGACAGGGTCATTCCAGAAAAAAAGCATCCCAGAAAATTCTGGTCAGCATTTAGGGAATTCCGCCAACAGTAACTGGATTGAGTGAGTGCACCACTCAGCCACAGCCATTCTTCTGTGGCCTTACTCCCAAACCCACCAAAACAGGGGCACTTTTGTTTTCAGCATTCCTCAGAAACTTGTTTCCAGTCCTGGATCTCTGTGCCTGGATATGTGTGTGGTTCCAAATCACTGTTGTGAGTTCCTCTAAAACATGTTTCCCCAGTGAGAGGGATCCAAGCTGCCTGTTGCCTCTGGAGAACTCCCAAGCTTGGCATGGGACCCATTGAGAGGGAAGAGAAGAGGACCAATAATCTTGGATGGAAGTTTCCTACCTGATATTTTTCTCTTTCTTCAATTCAGCATTTGTGGAGACCTTCTCCAGTCTCTACCATCCTTCAGATTATCTGAGGAGGTTTTTTCAGGGTATGGCTTCTGACACTGTGTTGATGATGTCACCAACTACCATTGATTTTTTAATTAATATTTTTTTATTTTTAATATGACATAAAATAGATTGCATAAATGTTACATAAACACTCCCACACTTACCCACATCAACATCCCTAATTAGTGTGGAACATTCTTTACATTTGATGAATACATATTGAAGCATCACTAATAACCATGGATTTTTTTTTCAAGAGGTACCAAAGAGTGAACCCAGGACATCACACATGGGAAGCAGGTGCTCAACCACTGAGTTACATCTGCTCCCCTATGAGAGTTGGTTTTTTCATTTGTTTGTTTTTGTTTTGTTTTTAGAAGGTTCCAGGGATTGAATCCAGGACATTGTACACGGGAAGCAGGTGCTCAACCACTTGTGCTACATCCACTCCTTCATTGATTTTTTCTAACTTTATCTCAAATTCAAAAAATAAAATAATAGACAAAAGGCAGCTTAATGAATTATTGAAGCATTAATCTAAAATATTCTATCCAATTACTTTTATCTTATTTAACTCTAAAAACAAATCATTGTTTCTCCAGTGGTCAGAAAGATATATAAATGAGCAACCAATGTCTCCTTCTTAATGAAGAAATTGGAGAAAAAATGTTTAATCATATTCATTTCTCATAAAACTAAACCCATTTTTTTTACCTTTAGCCTTGAGATAGTACCTTCTTTGCCTTCCCTACAAAAATATTACAATACTACTGGTAACTATAGTCTATAAATTATATTAGCTGTATTTTTCTTATTTATCACCAAATTCTTAACACCTTGTAGTTGAAGAACATTCTTGTATTTATGGTATTTATCACAATCCTCATCTACCACCAAAACCACTGTTATACAGCCCATAGGTTATCCTATAGCTGTTTTTCATTTAATGTTAAACTTCCTAGGCTACATCTTTTGACCACTTTCCCATTTATAAATAAACAGTATGTGTAATACTCATTGTAATGTGTTACTATCAACTCTCTCCATTACAACATATTTACAATTGACCTTATTAAACATTCTACATACATTCAGTATCATTCCCCTTCTTAACCAGCATTCTGTCTCCTTCTAACCTATACTCTATAATGTAATTCCATAAGCTTACTAATTGTATTAGTTCATATCAGTGAGAACATACAATATTCATTCTTTTGTTTCTGTCTTAGCACACTCAACATAATATCCTCAAGGTTCATCCATGTTGTCATATACATCCTGATTTCATTTCTTCTTACACCTGAATAGTATTCCATTGTATGTATATACCACATTTTGTTTATCCATTCATCAGTCAATGGGCACTTAGGTTGTTTCCATCTTTTAGCAATTGTGAGTAATGCCACTATGAACATGGATGTGCAAATACCTGTAGCATCCTTGCTTTCAGTCCTTCTGTATATATATTCCTAGTGGTAGGATTGCTGGATTATAGGACAGTTCATATTTAGCTTCCTGAGGGACCACCAAATCATTCTTTGCAGAGGCAACACCATTTACATTCCCACCAACAGTGAAGGAGTGTTCATATTTTCCACATCCTCTCCAGCACCCACAGTTTTGTTTTTAAATAATTGCCATTCTGTAAGGCATGAAATGTTATCTCATTGTAGTTTTGATCTGCATTTTCCTAATAGCTAGTGATGCTGAGATTCTTTTCATGTGCTATTTTGGTCATTTATATTTCCTCTATGGAAAAAAAAAAGTCTACTCAAGTCTTTTGCCCATTTTTTAATTAGGTTGTTTGTCTTTCTGTCATTGAGTTAAGTTATCTCTTTATATAACATAGAAATAAAACCCTTGTTGGATATTTGGTTAATGAAGATTTTCTCCCATTGAATAGGCTGCATTTTTACCTTCTTAAACAAATTGTTTGAAACACAAAAGTGTTTAATTTTGAGGAAGTCCTAAGTCCTATTTATCTAGTTTTTCTTTCATTGCTTGTGCTTTGGGTGTAAGGTCCAAGAAATAACCACTTATCACAAGATCTTAAAGTTTTTTTCCTACATTTTCTTCCAGAAGTTTAACGGTTTTAGTTTTTACATTTAGGTGCTTGGTGTATTTTGAGTTAATTTTTGCATAAGGTGTGAGATAAGGATCCTTATCTTTCTTTGAGATATGAGAATGCAGTTTTCCTGGCACCATTTGTTGAATAAGGTGTTCTAACTCAGCTGGGTTGGTTGCACAGCCTTGTCAAAAATCACTTGACCATAGATGTGAGGGTCTTTTTCAGAACTCTAGATTTGATCTCATTGGTCAATTTGTCTATCTTTATACCAGTACATACTATTTATTACCACTTTAGCTAAATAATATGATTTAATATTGGGAAATGAGAGTCCTTCAACTTCATTCTTCTTTTTAAAGATAGTTTTGACTATTCAAGGGCTCATGTCCTCCCAGATAAATTTGATAATTTGGTTTCCCAATTTTACAAAGTAGGCTGTTGGAATTTGTAATGGGATTGTATAAATTTCTATATCAGCTGGGTAAAATTGGCATCTAGTGATATTTAGTCTTCCAACACGTGAACACTGAATGTCTATCAATTTATTGAGGTCTTCTTTGGTTTCTTTTAACAATGTTTTGTAGCTCTCTGAATACAGGCCTTTTAAGTCCTTGGTTGTTTATTCCTAAATTTTTGATTATTTTAGTCACTATTGTAAATGGAAATTTTTCCTACCTTCCTCCTCAGTTTGCTCATTAATAGTGTATAGAAATTCTGTTGAATTTTGCATATTAATCTTGTATTCTGCCACTTTCCTGAAATTATCTATTAGTTCTAGTAGTTCTGTTGTGGATTTTTCAGGGTTTTCTAAGATAAGATCATGCTATCAGGGTATAGTGAAATATTTACTCAATCCTTTCCTATTTGGGTGCCTTTTATTTCTTTTAGTTGTTGTGGCAGTTTGATATTGTTTATGAATTCCAAAAATAGATATTGGATTATGTTTGTAAACTGGTCTGTACTTGCACATGATTAAATTATGATTAGGGCTTTAATTGGGCCACATCAGTAGAATTTTGAGTCCCTGCCCCTTGATGGTTCAAGATTCACAGAAAAAACTACATACAGAGAAGAGAGTTGGAATTTTTGAGCTGGAGCCCTGGGAAGTAAGCACACAGGAGAAGAACACAGAGGAATAGCGATGACTCCTTAGACATGGCAGGGGCCCATGAAGAGAGATGAGCCATTTGCCTGATAGTTTTCAGCTGCAGAAACCAGGGTGTTGAGCAGCTGAGCGTGGAGAGAAACAAGCCCTGGGAAAGGATGAGACTTATCACAGCCTACAGCGATATTGGAAGAAGCTGGGACCACAGAACCTTAAGAGGAAGAGGAAGGCTGGATTTCAGCTGTCATCATGCTCCAACATGTGACAACAGACTTTGGTGAAGGAAGTAACTTATGCTTTATGGCCTAGTAACTGTAAGCTTCTACCCCCAATAAATATCCTTTTATAAAAGTCAACCAATTTCTGGTATTTTACATCAACACCCTTTTGGCTGACTAACACAGTTGCCTAATTGCTCAAGCTAGGACAATATTGATTAACAGCAAAAATAGTGGACATCTTTGCTTTTTCTCCCCAATCTCAGTGGGGAAAATGGTCTTTCACCATTCAGTACAATGTTAGTCATGGGCTTTTCATATATGCCCTCTATCATATTGAGAAAGTTTCCTTCTATTGCTGTGTTTCAGAGAGCTGTTATCAAGAAGGGATGTTGTATTTTGTCAAATGCCTTTTCTGAATCAATTGAGATAATCAAGTTATTTTTTATCTTCAATTTATTAATGTGGTATATTACATTGATTGATATTCTTATGTTGAAACACCCTGGCATACCTGTTATAAAACCCATATTATCAGGGAGTGGATGTGGCTCAAATAGTTGATTGCCTGCTTCCCACATGGGAGATCCTGGGTTTGGTCCCCAGTGCCTCCTAAAAACAAAACAAAACAAGCAAACAAATGAAAAAACCAACTCAGGGAGTCAATGTGCCTTAGTGGTTCAACACTGGCTTCCCCCATATGAGATCCGGGGTTCAATCCCTGACCCTGGTACCTCAAAAAAAAAACCCAAAAACATATGATCAAGGTATATAATTTTAATTTTTTTTTGAATTCAGTTAGGAAGTATTTTTTGAAGGTTTTTACATCTATATTCATTAGAGATATTGGACTATAATTTTCTTTTTTTCATATTATCTCTATTTGGCTTTAGTATTAATGTGATATTGGCTTCAGGGACTGAGTTTGGTAGCATTCCTTCCTGTTTAATGTTTTGGAAGAGGTTGAGCAAGATCGGTATTAGATCATCTTTGAATGATTGGTAGAATTCACCTGTGAAGCCATCTGGTCTTGGGTCTTTCATTTTGGGCAAGATTCTGATGACTGTTTCATTTTTTTACTTGTGGTTGGCTAGTTCAGGTCTTCAATTTCTTCTCAGGTCAATGTGGGTTGTTCATGTGTTTCATGATGAATTTGTCCATTTCATCAACATTGTCAAGTTTGTTGGCATATAGTTGTTAATGGTATCCTCTTATGATATTTTATTTTCTGCTCACTGTTAATGTCCCCTTTCTCATTTCTGATTTTATTTATTTGCATCTTCTCTCATTTTTTCTTTGTTTAAACTAGCTAAGGTTTTTGTTGCTGTTGTTGATGATGATCTTCTCAAAGAACCAACTTTTGGTTCTGATGATCCTCCTTTTTGTCTATTTTTACTATCCATTTTATTTATTCCTGCTCTAATCTTTATTGTTTCTTTTCTTACACTTGCTTTTGGATTGGTTTGCAGTTCCTTTTCTAGTGCCTACAGATGTACAGTTAAGTCTTTGATTTTAGTTCTTTTTCCTTTTTAAAGTAAGCATTGAAGGCTATAAATTTCATTCTCTGCACTGTCATAATTTTTTTAGGAGGTACTGGGGATTGAATGCAGGACCTTGCACATGGGAAGCAGATACTCAACCACTTGAACTACATCAGTTCCCCTTCCATATGTTGCATCTGTTTTCATTCGTCTTGAGCTATTTACTGATTTTGCTTTCAATTTCTTCTTTGAAACACTGAATATTTGAGTGCATTGTTTAATCTACATATGTTTGTGAATTTTCCCTTTTTCTACCTGTTATTAATTTCCAACTTAATTCCATTATGACCAGAGAGAGTGCTTTCTTTAATTTCAATCTTTTTAAATTTATAAAGATCTGACATGTACCTGCAAAAGGTCTATCCTGGAGAAAGATCAAAGAGACCTTGAGAAGAATGTATATTATTATGTTTTGGGGTGTAATGTTCTATAAAAATGTGTAAGGTCTACTTCATTTATCATATTATTCAAACTCTGTTTCTTTCATTATCCTCTGTCTAGATGTTCTATCCAATGCTGAGAGTAGTGTGTTGAAATCTCCAACTATTATTGTAGAAACATCTATTCCTCTCTTCAGTTTTGCCCATGTGTGTCTCATGTATTTTGGGACATCTAAGTTAGGTGCATAAGTATTTATTATTGTTATTTCATCTTTGTGAATAGTCCCACTTATTAACATAGAGTGACTTCTTCATCCATTACAACAACTTTGCATTTAAAATCTCTTTTTTCTGATATTAGTATCACTACTCCAGAACTTTTTGGATTACTATTTGTATGATTATTTCTTTCCAACTTTTCACTTCCAGCCTGATTGTGTCCTTGCATCTATAGTGAGTCTCTTGGGGAGTGCGTGTAGCTCAGTGGTAGATAACTTACTTCCCATGTACAAGGTCCTAGGTTCAATCCCCAGTACTTCCTAAAAAAACAAAAAAGAATATAGTGAGTCTCTTGTAGTCAACAAATAGATGGCTCATTTTTTTATTCATTCTGCTATTCTGTCTTTTGATTGAGGAGTTCAATCAATCCATTAACACTCAATAATATTATGTAAAAGCATTACTTACCTTGTCCATTTTATCCTTTGGCTTTCTGTTGTCCTATCTTACTATTTTCTGTATTTTAACCCCCAGGTTCACTTATTTATTATCTTCACTACTACACTCTTCTCCAAGCATCTCACCCTTGTCATTTTCTTTCAGGCTGTAATATATCCTTTAGTATAATTTGTAGAACCAGTTTCTTGTTGACATACTCTCAGTTTTTTACTTGTCTGTGAAGACTTTAAACATTTTGGAAGGATAGTTTTTCTGAAGACAGAATTATTAGCTGGCAGTTTTTCTTTCAGTACCTTAAATATATTATACCAACTGTCTTCTTACCTCCATGGTTTCTGATGAGACATTAGCACTTAGACTTATTGAGACTCCTTTGTAAATAATATATTGTTTTTCTCTTGCTGGTTTCAGTATCCTCTCTTTATGTCTGCGATATGACATTATGAATAGCATATGTCTCAGAGTAGATCTATTCAAATTTATTCTGTTTAGGGTATGTTGTAATTTCTGAGTATTGATATTCATGTCTTTCATAAGGATTGGAAAATTTTCAGTCATTTCCTTAAATATTCTTTCTGCCACTTTTCCATTCTATCCTCCTTCTTGGACACCTATAATGTGTATGTTTGTGTGTTTCATGCTGTCATACAATTCCCTGAAACCATGTTCAATTTTTCCATTCTTTTCTCTTTCTGTTCTTCTGTCTTTTCCAGATCAGATGCTTTGTTTTCCAATTCAATAATTCTGATCGCAACCAAATCAAATCTGCTATTATGTTCCTCTAATTTATTTTTAATATCATCTATTTTGTCTTCTCATTCCCCTAAGTTCTGTACTTTCCTCTACAGGCTTTCAAATTGTTCTTTATGCTCACACAGTATCATCTTAATATCTCTGATCTTATTAGTCATATTTTCCTTAAGCTTCTTGGATTGATTAAGGAGATTTATGTGAACATCATTGATTAGTTGTCCTTACTTCTATGTCTCATCTGAATCCTTGATTTATTTCTTTGGCTTGGCCATATCTTCCTGTTTCTTAGTAGTCTTGCCATTTTTTGTTGATATATAGGCATCTGATTCTGTTGGTGATTTTACTCTGTTCATCAATTTCTTTCTCTTGTCTTGTGGTTTTATTTCACAGCTCTTCTTTCATTCATGGTTCAATTTTTTCTAGAACTTTGTTTCTCTGTTTAAGTTATCAAACAGGGCATGGAGCCACTAATGGGATATAGACTAGATCTAAGGTGACTGGGAAAGAAATAGGGGAGACAAGGCTTGCCTTTCTTCACTTTCATAGTTGGTCATCAGATGGAGCTCTTTGGCAAACCTTTCCACTATGATGAAACCTTCAATTTCCATTGAATTCTGAGCCATAGATTCAAAACTGGCCTTATACTGGTTAAACTCCCTGAACAGAAACCACAATCAGGACTCTTACACATCCTCTCTTTTCCCTGGGAGGAACATGTCCTTTCCCCTCTCTTTTGGCTGCTCAGCTCCAGGTTTTACGGAGGTTATTCCCCTCGAGCATGGGGGATGGGTGCCATTCCCAACTGCGAAGTCAGCAACTCAGTTTTCCTCGTGGTGCCTTAGTCTCTTCATCCCCAGTCTCTCTTCAATGATGCATGTGATACACTCCTGAAGGTCCCCAAAGCAGCAACCTGGGATGATTTCTGTGCTTTCTCCATGTCAGAGCTACTCCGATGCATCTTTCCAGAATACTCACAACTGATTCTTGTTGCTTGGGTTTCACCTTTGCCACAAGGTCTCTTAATTAGAGACCTTTGGGAAGACTTACATGACATAATATTTTTCACAAACCTTCCCATTGCTCTTTGCTATAGTTAAAGGGGGCATGTCTCATTTTCATGTTTATGAGGATTCTATATTCATGAAACCCTTCCATAATATCTCCTCAAGAATATGGGTTTTCTATTTTGCCTCCAAAATGTCAGGGCTGGAGACCAGAATGAGACAGACACTCTTCTGGGCCCATTAATGACAGATTGCCATACAGTCCCAGCATCTGTTATGGGACCTTTTGTTATGAGACACATTTAAGCCTAAATTCCCACTATCTAGGAATGTTCCACATCTTTCAGCATATATGGGATGGATGATTAATCTTCCCCCATGAATTTCCTTCAGTAAATTTAAATTATTGCTCTGGGACCATTTGCATAAAGTTATGTACCACCAAGAAGGGAGATAAGTAACTCCACTTGGTAAATGATAATCACAGTAGAAAATAATGGGGGAGCAAAAACTCTCTCCCACCATGATTAAACCAGACAATATTAACAATATTATTCTTTGTAATATTATTTTTAGTAATAATTCATGCCAAAGGGGGAAGCAGCATAAACCAAGAAAAAGCCTATTCGATGCAGGCCAAAAACATTATGTTTTTTGTTGTTGTTGTTGTTGTTATTGTTCTGGATGCTTTCATTGGTTTGCAATTCAGAGGCGCAAATCTTCCAAATAAGCCATTATTGTAAACAAAAATGTCCAGTGCTGAGGACCACATACCATCAAATTTGGCTAATACAAGTGCTGCATTACAAAGAACTGGCTGGCTTGTCTATCTGCAGTTTGAACCAACAATTGAGGAAAATGGCCCATAGTAATTGGACAAATTGGAGAAGCTGACTACAGGCTAATGTTGGAGCTCCAATCTCAGCCACAAGTATTTTAATTACCAACCTGACACATTATTAGCAACATACCCCCAAATCTGGCCATAGGATTTAAAATCTATTTGCAAGAGAGTCCACCTCATATATCTGAGCAAAACCTTGGACTGTTGGGATCTTTTACATTCAGCTGCCATTAATTGAGGCTTTAATTGTACTAATCAGGTCCTGACTCTTTGATCAAATTACAGTAGCATCAACTTGGCTAGCTTTGCACTCACAAGGCCCCTTGATTTAATAGATATTTGCAAGTCAGAATCTTGGCCTAATGGTGACTTCAAATTCTGTAAGCAATTATAGGTCCTGAGCTGCAGACCTCAGGCCCTGTTGTGCAAACTCTTGGGGTGGGGTAGCAGGCCCCTTCCGGGGATGGACCCCAGCACCAGCATAGATCTGTTCCTGCCCCTGCTCCTCCTTTCTCTGGCAGTTGCTCCTTTATGTCTCAGCCTGTCATTCTGCCCAGCCATAATCCAGGTGAGGCCTGGGCTTCAGCACCTGGAGCTCTAAGCCCAGAGGTATCTGGAGGGTATTGGGAGGACTTAGTGCTGCCACTGGTAGTGGCAGTTTTTAGGAGAAAAGGCAGAGGCAACATATTCTCCTTCAAGCCAACCAGATCCACATTCAGATCCTATCTACTGTTGCCATCCCATATAATGATAAATTTTATTTGGAATCAAAGAATAAAAATCTGAAGCCTTTTCCTAGGAGAAATTTTAATAAATGAATTCAATTTTGTACAAAAATGCATTGCAACAGACACAAGTTAATATGATTTGTGGGGAAAGCTGATACAAAGTAAACGTCAAAATTTTGTTTATTCTTAATATTTTCTAAAAGAAAACTCTTATCCAACATGAAATCACTATATTATACAGTCTCAACATTATTCTCTAGCTTCCTTTCAATTGAGATATTATATCCATAGACTACCCCTTTCAGTCACAATTGCATTTATAAATCAGCAGTGTTAATTATATTCACTATAATGTATTGCCATCAATGCTATACATTTCCACACATTTACAATGAATATTATAAAAAATTCTATGTACATTAAGCATCAGCTCCTATTCTCAAATCATATTTTATTTCCTACAGGGGTATAAAAGGGAATGGGATTTTTCTTTGTGAAGCAATAAAAATCTAAAATTGAGGTGATGACAACACAATTCTGTGATGAATATGAGAGCCACTGACTGTATGTTTTGAATGGATTTTGCAAAGTATGGGACTGTGTAACACAGTGAATCATTTGGAAGATGGACTGTGGTTAACTGAACAAATATGAGAACATTCTCTAAAGAACTACAAGTATATAATACTAATACAGAGTATCAGTAACCAGGTGAGTTGGGGGAAAATTCACCTAATGTAAGATATTAGATATAGGTAGTAGTGTTTTGATGGTGCTCTTTCATAGTTTGTAACAATTGTTTCACAACAGTGCAAGTTGTTGTTGGTGGGATAATGTATGAGAGCCCTGTATGATGGTATGCATGCTTGTCTTGTAAGTTGACAACTTTTACTATACATTTATTGTTTATGGATGTTCATTTATGAATGATAAACTTCAATTTTAAAAGTTTTTAAAATTTTCCTTTATTCCATATGATCCAATGCCATTACAGAAATTCTATTACAAGAAGCTTCTTCTTGGTGAACATCATGTGCCTTTGACATTATTGAGCAAATTGTCACAGTAAATGAGCACAAAAAGAAGCAGAAAGTCATAGGTCACAAGCAGAAACTGAAATTAAATCCAACAGACTTAATTATTTATTTTAAAGATTCCAGGATTGTCTGATTTTGCTTTGATAAATCATGCCCCAAAATTGCCAAAAAGGTAAACTTGTAATAATAGCTCATTATTTCCAGCCAACAGAACTACAGCTACTCTTTGCATTTGAATGTTTTGGAAAAAATATCACAATTCAGCCAAAAAAATAAATGGAGTCCCTTCAGTAGGTGGAGAGGAGGTGGTGGAGCTGTTGATGGCAACAGCCAAAAAACACCTCTGTTTGAAACTTACTCAGTTTGGGACAGAAAAATCAAGAGTATGGGTGTTTCTGGGTGGAGAGTTTGTTCTATTAATGAGGGTTACATTTGCCTTCCAGAAAATTTTGTACTGCCAAGTTTTTCAGCAGACTAAGACCTAAAGTTCTTTTCTGATTCTTTTGGTGGAAGAAGGGTGTCACTCTTGTGATGGAGCCACCCTAATGGCAGTGCCTTGGTGAGAATGGCCCTCATAAAGGATGTGTTGCAGCAGTGAAAAATAGTTCAAAGGATCTATAATGCAATAATTAGAAATCACCTACAGAGAAGTGAAGTTTACAAATTGGATTTGAATAAGACCTTGCCTAATATCCAAGAAGTACAGGCCATATTTGTAAATTTTAAACTATATATTAATGAGAATTTTGAAGAAACATGAGAAATGGCTATCTTCATTTGAAAGTACTAGGTGGTTAGAATATGTAAGGACATTCCTTAAACATTCAGTAGAACTTGTGTGTATGCTGGAGAGCAAAATTATCTCTGCACTCCTACAAGAGATTTGAGTTATTTCATAGTTTCTCTTATTCAAGTGTTGCAGGATCCCTATATTAGGACAATTACTGTATTTCACTGTCTAATACAGAAAGAGTGGCTCATGGCTAGCTATCAGTTCCTGGACAGATGCAACCAATTAAAGAGATCAGAAAGAGTCTACCTTATATTTGCTATTCTTGGGTGCCATATGGCAACTGTTAGAACAATATCCAGCTGTGTTCAAGTTCTCTGAAACGTCCTTGGTGGTACTGTATAACAGTACCCACATCTCACTGTTCAGGACATTCTTATTCAACTCTCCTCACCAGTGGGTGAAGGAAAGCACAAAATTTGCTATAAGTAAAAATATTCAATTGGGTGATGAAAAGGGCTTAAAATTCATGTTGGTTTGGGACTGGTCTCTTCAGTTTACAGAAAAGGATTGCACCCTTTTCCATAACCCCTTATATTTTGGGAAGAGAATGCCTTATATACAGAATGGCTCTGTGAAATCTTTTAAGTGGACAAAAAAAAGCTACAGCTCCACAATAAGAGGACTTCTGTCCTCCTTCAAGAAGGGGCTCATCAGCAACTAAGAACTGCTTCCAAGGAGAAACTCCTTAATAATGTGAAGCAGAATTGTGGGAAGGTGGAATCAGATTAGGAAGGCAGGGCTCAACTCTCTCACAAAAACAATGGAGAAAGAGCAAAAAGATTCCTGAAGGACCTGCTTTGGGGGTCAGCAGACCAGGACAATGCTTCACAACTCCCAGGAGGGTGAGGGACAGAGAGATGAACTCAAAGCAACAAACATGAACTACCAAATCCTTGTGGCATCCAGGAAGGGCTCCACTCCCCCACTGCCAAAATATTAACCAGGGGTAAAACCCCTGGCTCACTGCAGCTGACTGAGAGGGGAACTGACATTTTCCTTCCTGTCAGTCATTACAAGGAAAAAAGGGGGGGAGCTGGGGGGCTAGTATTCAGTGAATTTTTACAGCACAGCCTGCTTTAAATCTCAACTCTGGCCAGACCAAAACACAGGAAAACACAGATTGAAAGAAACAACTCTGTGGAAAGGTGCACCGGCAAGCACCAGCTTCTTCTGAAAATTGCATGGACAAAACTGCTTTGGGTGCTTTCTGTACTCCTGGGAGAAAATCTGCACCCCATTAGTGACTCCCTAGCAGGATTTTGATAACATAAGTTGGACAATTTTAAAGACTTAGAATATGTTGAAGCAAATATCTAAAAGAGCTGTGAAAAAAAAACAACAACAGACAAGAGAGAGAAACTGGCCATCAGAGTAAATTCACCAACATATTCAGATGTCTAGAAATCAGCAAAAAATTACATGCCATATTAGGAACTAGAAAGAGATGGCCCAGCCAAAGGAACAAACTAAATATCCTGAAGAGATATGGGATTTAAGACAATTAATCAATGATAATTACATGATTCTCATAAATCAATTCAAAGAATTAAAAGAAAATATGACTAAAGGGATAAAAGATATTAAGAAAACTCTGGGTGAGCATAAAGAACAATGTGAAAGCCTGCAAATAAAAGTAACAGGCCTTATGGGAATGAAAGTCATGATGGATGAGATTAAAAAATACATTAGAAGCACATAAAAGCAGATTTGAATTGCTCAAAGACAGAATTAGTGATTTCAAAGATAGAACACCTGAACTGGAAAAGACAGGAGAACAGAAAGAGAAGAGAATGAGAAAATGGAACAGGGTCTCCAGGAATTGAATGACAATGTGAAACACACAAACATTTGCAATATTGGTTTCCCAGAAGGAGAAGAGAATGGAAAAGGCACAGAAAG
Source organism: Cabassous unicinctus (assembly GCA_029593785.1). Taxonomy (NCBI): domain Eukaryota; kingdom Metazoa; phylum Chordata; class Mammalia; order Cingulata; family Chlamyphoridae; genus Cabassous; species Cabassous unicinctus. The sequence goes on from JAQZBX010026197.1 coordinate 15,603, forward strand.
AATTTTTGAGGAGATGATAACCAAATACTTCCCACCCCTTATGAAAGACATAAATATCAAGATCCAAGAAGAACAAAGTACTCCAAACAGAATAAATCTGAATAGACCTACCCTGAGACAGCTACTATTCAGAGTGAAAAATACCAGAGATAAACAGAGGATTCTGAAAGCAACAAGAGAAAATAAAAGCATCACATACAAGGGAACCTCAATAAAATTAAGTTTTGACCTTTCATCAGAAACCATAGAGAGAAGAAAATGGTATGATGTATTTAAGGTACTGAAAGAGAAAAACTGCCAACCAAGAATTCTGTATCCAGGAAAATAGTCCTTAGACAATAAGGGTAAGTTCAAAGTTTTCACAGACAAAGAAAAACTGATAGACTATGTTACCAAAAGACCAGAATCAATTATGTTCCCTTTCATAGCTCTAGTAAGTAAGCAATGCTAATATCATTCTACTCAAAATATGTGCTGAATTCTTTAGCAATTTCTGCTTCTACACACTGATTATTTGAGTGTGTTGTTTATTCTCCATATATTTATGAATTTTCCCTTTTTCATCCATTATCAATTTCCAGTTTCATTCTGTTACTATATACATTGCAGCAACAGATATAGGCTATTTTATATTGTCACATCACATTCAGAACTGTGTGGGAGAGTGTAGACTACAATGTGAGCTATGGTCCTTGCTCAGTGGCAAAGCCCCAGGATGCATTTATCAATTGCAATGAATGTGCCACACTAATGAAGGATGTTTATGTGGGAGGATGTGGCAGGTGTGGGGAGTGGGGCATTTGGGAATCCCTACATTTTTTGTGAAACATTTATGTATTCTAAGTATCTTTTAAAAAATTAAAAAATTAAAAAAACAAAAACAAAAAAACTCTGAGCCACTGCAAAGACAGTGCTAAGAGTGAAATTTATAGGCCCCTTTTTTACATTATAAAAGAATAAGAGCTAAAATTGAAGATCTAATTGCACATCTGGAGTAACTATAAAAAAACAGCAAATCAATCCCAAACCAAGTCAAAGAAAGAAATAAAAAGTTCAGAGCAGAAATAAATGAAATTGAGAAAAAATAGAATCAACAAAAACAAAAGTTGGTTCTTTGAGAAGATCAACAAAATCAACAAACCCTTAGCTAGATTGACAAAGAAAAAGAGAGAAGACACAAATAAATAAAATCACAAATGAGAGGAAGGACATTAACTGTGACCCCAGAAAATAAGAGGAATCATGAGGATTCTATGAACAACTGTATACCCAAAACTATACAATTTAGACAAGATGGACAAATTCCTAGGAACACACAAAACACCTACATTGACCCTTGAAGAAACAGAAGACCTAAAAAAACCAATCATAAGTGAAGAGATCGAAACAGTCATCAAAAACCTCCCAAAGATGAAAAACCTGGGTCCAGATGGATTCACATTTAATTCTATCAATCATTGAAAGATGATCTTATAGAACTCTTGCCCAAGCTCTTCCAAAAAATTGAACAGGAAAGAATGCTACCAAATTATTCTATGAAGACATCACCCTAATACCAAAAACAGATAAAGATACTATGAAAAAATGAAAATTACAGACCAATATCTCTAACATATATAGATGCAAAAGTCAGCAACAAAATACTTGCAAACCAAATCCAAAAGCACATTAAAAGAATTATACACCATGATCAAGAGGGTTTTATCCCCAGTATGCCAGGGTGGTTCAAAACAAGAAAATCAATTGGTGAAATAAAGCACAGTAATAAATTGCAGAAGAAAAATCACATGATGCTCTAGATTGATGCAGAAAAGGCATTTGACAAAATACAGCACCCTTTCTTGATACAAACACTCCAAAAGATAGGAATAGAATGAAGATTTCTTTATATGGAAAATTGCATATATGAAAAACCTACCCCTAGTATTGTACTCAATGGTGAAAGACTGAAATCTTTCCCACTGAGATCAAGAACAAGACATGAATGCCCACTGTCACCATTACTATTCAATATTGTGCTAGAATTACTAGCGAGAGCAATTAGTCTAGATAAAAAATAAAAGGCACCCAAATAGGAAAGGAAGAAGTAAAACTTTCACAATTCGCTAATGGTATGATCCTATATGTAGAAAATCCTGAAAATGATATAGCTGAGTTCAGTGAAGGGGTGGGATACAAGATTAATATGCAAAAATCAGTAGTGTTTCTATACACTAGTGATGTGCAATCTGAGGCAGAAATTAGAAAAAATTCCACTTATAATAGCGACTAAAACAATAAAATATTTAGGAATAAACATAACCCAGGATATAAAGGACCTGTATTCAGAAAACTACAAAACATTGCTAAAAGAAGCCAAAAAAGACTTAAATGCAAGAATATTCCATGATCATGGATTGGATTACTAAATATCTTTAAGATATAAATTCTACCCAAACTTATTTACATATTCAATACAATCCCAATAAAGATCCTAACAGCTTTTTTTTGGCAGAAATTGAAAAACCAAATATTAAATTTATTTGGAAGGATAAGAGGCCCTGAATACCCAAAAATGTCTTCAAAAGGAAGTACAAAATTGGAGAACTCTCACTTCCTGACTTTAAAGCATGTTATTTAGCTACAGTGGTAAAAACAGCATGGTACCAGCGTAAAGACAGATTGACCAATGGAAGCAAATCAAGAATTCAGAAATAGACCCTCACATCTACAGTCAAGTGATTTTTGACAAGCCTGTTAAGCCCACCCAGCTGGGCGAGAGCAGTCTATTCAAGCGGTTCTGGTAGAACTGGATAGACATATCCTATAGAAAGAAAGAGGACCCCTTTCTCATACCTTATACAAAAAGTAACACAAATTAGATCAAGGATCTAAATATAAAAAAGCATCAACCATAAAACTCCTAGAAGAAAATGTAGGAAAACATCTTCAAGATCTTGTGGTAGGCAGTAGTTTCATAAACCTTACACCCAAAGCATGAGCAACAAAAAAATAGATAAAAGGAACTTCCTCAAAATTTAAACACATTTGCACCTCAATGGATTTTGTCAAAAGGGTGAAAAGGCAGCAACTCAATTGTAGAAAATAGTTGGCAATCACATATCAGATAAGGGTTTAATTTCCGTGATTATATAAAGAGATCATACAACTCAACACATGAAAAATCATTCAACATCACTAGCAATTAGAGAAATGCAAATCAAAACTACAATGAGATTTCATTTCACACCTATTAGATTGGTCACTATTAAAAAGTCAGAAAATTGTAAATATTGGAGAAGATGTAGAGAGATAGGAATGCTTGTTCACTTTAGTGGTTGTGTAGAATGGTACAGCCACTGTGGACAACTGTTTAGCAGTTCCTAAGGAAGTTAAATATAGACTTTCCATGTGACCTGGCAATATAATTTCTAGGTTTATATCAAGAACTGAGAGCAGTGATATGAATAGACATATGCACACAGATGTTCATAGTGGCATTATTCACAATTGCCAAAAGTTGGAAATAACCCAGGTGTCCATAAACTAATGAATGGATAAACAAATTGTGATGTATACACATGATGGAATATTATGCAGTGGTAAGAAGAAATGAAGTTGTGAAGCATTTGACAACATGGATGAACCTGGAGGACATTATGTTGAGTGAAGTGAGCCAGACACAAAAGGACTAATACTACATGAATGTGCTATTATGAACTAAATATATTATGTAAACTCATGGAATTGATAATTAGGATATAGAACACCACAAATAGAATGATGGCAGAGAATGAAAAGTTGATGGTTAATTTGTGCAGAATTGATTAAAAGGTTGTCTTTAAATCTTTGAAAATGAATGGAAATGGTGATAGCACATCATACTCTTTGTGACTAGCAGAACTATTATATGGGTATGACAGTGGTTGAAAGGGAAAGCCTAAAGACGTTTATATGACTAGAAGGGAAGCTAAAAAATATAACATGGGACTGTATAACATAATGAGATCTTATGCAAAATATGAATATGGGTGATATTGCATATATAAGACTGTTTTTACAAAGTATACATATAAACTAGAGAGAAGGAAATGGAATAGCAGCTATGTACAGCAGGGGAAGCATAGAGAGATTGAGAAGTGATGAGCTTTGTTTGTTTGGTTGGGTTTTTTAGTATTATTATTATTATTATTATTACTGGAATAATGAAAATGCTCTAAAACTGATTGAATTGATGTATGCACAACTATGTGACTATACCAAATACCATTGAATGTACAATTTGGATGGATTTGTGCTTTTTAAATATCTATTCATAAAATTGATTTTTTAAGAAAAAGTACACATATAAACACACACACAAAGCTATCTTAGGTACTCAGATTCTTAACAAGTATCATTCAAATTGTTTTTCTCAGTTGTGTAAGAATGATATTTTCTTTGCTTAATAAAGAGGAAAGGGGCAGCTGCCTCCCATTCTCCCTCCTTAGAGTATCTCCTTGTAAACATAAGCCCAGTAGGAATACTGAACTTTTGATTTTACACTGCAATGTTTTGGGCCATCCAATCCTTGGAACTGTAAACACATACTTTCAAAATTAATTCCAGAGCCATTCACTGATTATCTTAGTTTACCAGGGCTTCTGTGACAAATAACACATACTGTTGGGTTTAAACAACAGGAATTTAGTGTCTCACAACTTTGAAGGCTAGAAATCCACCATCAAGGTATCCACATGCCATGCTTTCTCCCAGAATCTGTAGTATTCTGATTCTAGCTTGCCATCAATCCTTGGGGTTTTTAGTTTGTAGATGCATCTCCCCATTCATCACAGGGAATTCTCTCTTTTGCCTTCTCTGGCTTCTCCTCTGGTTTCCAATTTTTGTTTAAAAGAACTTCAGTCTTATTGAATTAAGACCCAACCTCATTCAGTTTTGCCTCTCCTTAACTAATACCATGTTAAAATATCCTATTTACAAATGGATTCATAACCACAGTACCTGGGGTTAAAACTAATACATGTGTTTTGTCATGGACTAGATTCAATTCCCAGCACTGAGTATACAGGAAACAATCACAAAGTGCAAACATTATGTCTCAAGGAGATAAAATAAGCTTTCATTGTTCTTTCTTCTTTAGCCTGTAAATTTGTATGAAATTCTGTCCAGACATAGTAATCACTGGCATGCTACTTTATATGCATGTAAACCTGATCATTCTTAACCAGTAATAAATTGTTTTCTTTCTCACTTCTGGTATGGGTTTTTTTTTGTAAGCAGGATCATTTTATTTCCCCAGCATTTGATAAGAAGATATGAGTGCAATGCCTTTAAATCAAACATTACACATATGAGTGACTTATTGAATCAAAATATCAGATCCAATGAACATTATTTCAAATCACTCTAATGTAAATGTAATCAATTTTAATTTATCATATTTACTTTTCTTTTGTAATAGTAATAAATCATTTTAATTTATTTTAAAAAATGAAGCCAGATCCTCTTCAGTATACAGATAGCCAGGATGGCAGCTTGGAGCAGTGCTTTAAGGAAGGTTTCTCAAGCTGGTCTGTATGCATGGTGATCTTCTGCCATGGCTCTCTGGAGCAGAGGTAAAACTGGAAATGTTGCTACTTCTGCTGGGTTCCCAAGGTGCAGATCAAAGGTGGTGGCTTCATCACTGCCTTCCACAGGCTCTTCCTCCTGGAAGACAAAGTTGATCTGCTTTGCAGAACCCTCTGACAGCACAGGAGGGGCCCTTTGCAAGCCTGCTGTGCAGAGCTGGAACAGAGCAGGATGTACTTTCCAGGCAGCAGCCCACACTAGGCCTCAGGGACACTAGAGCATCTCTCATCTTCATTTCTATTTTCTCTTGCAGGGAAGCTATGCAGATAAAGACTTTTAAGAAAGCAATCAGCAAAGTTTTAAGTGGGGGCAAAATATGGTTATCTACTGAGATACTAGCAAAAGAGGACTAAACATAGTATTTTTTGAACATTTGGAGGGAAGCTGTAAATTTTTCCCCTCAAATTGAAATTGCTAACCTAGGCATTTGAAGCTCTAATAATTTATATGTAAGGATAATAATGGGAATTTGCACTATTTAGAAATCTGTTGAGTGATAGTTTCTTCACATTTTTTCAAATGTGAAGGAAAAAGGCATATATTTTGGTTTTTATGTCATCTGTAATTATAGGGCTCATTCATATTTAGGGAAATTACAGGCAGACATCCTCCTATTACAACTGTGGTGGGGCTAATCAGATTTTGTTGCTGCATTTATTTTGTTTGCATCCATTTTTCCTACCACCCATAACAGTTACCTGATCCTTGGTCAGATCAGCAAACCAGAGAAGCAGACAGCAGGAAAATGAAGAAGTTAGTGTTTAGTATTATTCCAGAAACAAGTGCTAACCCTCACCCCCAAAGTCTAGTAGGTTTTCTTGTTTTTCTGGTTACTTTCTCTTCTCTCTCATGGGATTCAACTGATGCAGGTTCAGGTTTCCAAAGCTGTACTTTTTAATTTTAGGTCACCTTGTTTGGGACTGTTTAAAAGCATGAGTCACCTTTTACCCTCCAGGATAAATTTTTACATTATATGCACTTTTAACATTAAAGCATTTACTGTAAATAATATAAGCTCAAGCTTTTGAGGTTGATATTATGGTAAAAACAAGAGTGACATTTCAGGTTTCCCAAGTAGAGTGCTAAAACCTCAGGCTTTGCACATGAGGTTTCATACCAATACCTGGGGATCCCCAAAACCACATTTCTCTCCTTCTGAAAGTCACTGAAGACACAAAGGGCCTATGGGTGTGATTCTTAGAGAGAGACTCCTGAGTGCTGATCCTCTGGCTGAGAGTGCTGGCCAACCTGGGAATACCCTCCCTGCAAATACAGGCTTGCTTGGAGGCATTTGGCCTGGCCTGAGAAGATGTCAATATTTACACTCTGCTAAAATACCCTTGGCACTTTGCTTTGGAAATAATGGAGGCTACAAGACAGATCACCTGCATAAACTTCCCTCTTCTCTCAGACAAGATTATTAAGGATTCAGAATAGAGAACAGGAGAAATAAAAATGTGCTTCTCAGAATACTGCCATATTTTTATAAAGAGTGAGAGAAGCCCCACCCCCACCCCATTCCTGACTTTTGGCAGCAGTATTAGGAGGAGACTGAGAAACCAATAAAGGTGTCTGAAACACTCTTGTTTTCAAAGTGTGCCAGGATCCTAGCCAAAGCTGTGAGGGGAGAAGCCCAAGCTTATTACAGAAATGACATTTAGCACCATTCTCTTCACACTCCACTCCCTGTTTCAAATATAGATGTTTTCAAATTTGGTTTTATTATTTAGAGTTTCTGAAATTGCCATCTTAATTGAGATTTTAAACATTTTTCTAGTAAAGTGTCCAGTTAGCTTATTTCATTTCCTAAAACAAGTTTTTTTCAAAATACCATGTTTTACCTTTATATGTAAAGAAGAGATGTTCCTATTTGAATTATTTGCCTTTTAAAAATTGTATGATAATGTCTCTGTATTTAAAGAAACAGAAGTTTTTAAAAATGTCTTAGGTAATTTATCTTCTTGATAAACCCAATGTTTCTGGCAACTTTTTGCCTAGAAAGTAAGAACCATTTTCAATTAATACATGTAGCATTATTGTAACTAAACATTTTATAGTCCTTGATTGGAAACTAGCCCCAACCCCCTTAAAATATAACAGCATATCCTGCCACTGAAAGTGTAATATTTCTCCCTTTTTCATTAAGCTACTATTTTATTACAAATTATTCTAAATTCATTATTGTTTTTTGGAATGAGCATTCATCTATACTTTTCTTCCTTCACAAATTCATTTCAACCCATTAGTAATTATTTTATTAATTTACAATTTTTAAAAAAAAATTAGGTACAATTAATACTGTGTTAAAACTAGTTGTACCTACTTTTGTATGATAGTCAAGTGATGTAAAATACATTTGTTTTTTTTTGCTGGTCAGTGTTTATACCATGAGTTTTGTGCCACAATTTATCATGCATTATATGAAAAACAACTATAGCAGCTTTAAGTCCTACCCATTGTAAGGCTATTTGGCAACTTTGCTAGCAAAGAGGACATTGCGGTGAAGAAGTCATGAGAGGCTGTGTACACTGTGCCTAAGAGAGCTCAGCACTACACATCCTGGGCCTGTGGGTGAAGCCTGTGATAATGGAATGTCACCAGATATCTGATGGCTACGGACTTTACAATTTAATATGTACAATGTCTTACTGTTATTCTCTGATGAAAATCAAATTTAAAACCATAAATGTCTAACTTTTTTTAAGGAAAATATATTAATTTGTACTAACGGAGAGTGAAAATTATTCAATACATTCTTCAACGAAATCTGCTTGCTGTGGCAGTAACATCAAATAGTTAAAACATGATTTTGAGAGAAAACTCAAGGCTTTGTGCATAAAACTGACTGTTGTGACTTGAGTTAAAGTAGGATGAGCAGGATGTTGAATAGTCTTCCTGTTCAACAGTGATGAATGTGAAGGAGATTCTGAGTGCTAATAAAATGTCCACAGGGAAAAAAATTCTCCAAGCAGCTCAGCCCCATTTTAATGCCATAGATCTAAAAAACATGACCCTTATCAATCCAAGTGGGTCTCCATCTGGGAAGGATACCTCTGCCCCACATCCCAGATGACATCATCAGAGCCCAGGAGCTCACTACTGGACATCACCTCAGACTAAATAGTTTCCCAGCCCAAGAGCTCCCTGCTGGAGATCACTCACCCCTGCAACTAAACATTTTTCAGGAGCCCCAACTACCTGAGCTGGGAAAGGCTCACCATCCATGAAAGACCCCACACACCCTCAATTTTCAGTGACTAATCACACTGTCAAGTCCTGTTTTAAAAAGAGAGACCCACCAGACTGAGTGATTTTCCAGACAGTGCAGTTTGTTTGCCCTGTGACCCAACCTTGCTTGATGATATCTGTAAAATTGTAATATAACTTATGCCCCCTCATGATGATAACACTAATTTTACCATGTTAAGTACCTGTGGAATTCATTCCAATAAGTCCAAATTGCCTCTAAAATTAAGGTTCCTTCTAATATCACCTCTCTTACCTAACAGGGGGCCTTACTGAGGTATGCAAGCTATGTGCTCTCCTGGGTAAAATAGGAAAATTCTGTGCTGACCTCCTAATGTGCATCTATTCATGCCACTCCACTCTTTTTCCTTCCCCATTGTCATTATTCATCATCATTAATCTTTCCACAGTCTCTCCTTACCTAAAAATGCCTGCCCTTCTTGCCCTCCAAAAGACTACATTTCAAATTAAATCCAAACCCATCACCCCAGGCCCTTGGATGTTTATATAGATGTCCAATCTAAACATACATTAGCTGAATTAGTCTCTTATACATTGACAAACTGCAACTGCTGGATTTGCTATCGTCCTGCTTCCAAACTTTTATCCAGCTCATACCTGGCCCAGAGATGGAAAACATTGGGAAATTCAAACCTCTTCCACCTCACCAGAATCTGATGCCCATATCCTCATGGCAACTGGTGATTATGCTCATGTTTCCTCAGTACATTGGACATGAAAGTGACTTAATGGACAACTCTACAACCTTTTGGTTAGCTTTTATGCCACACTCCTGGGCATGGCTGTCATGAGGGAATATGCTTACTTTTCATCTGCTTGAGTCAGGAATGAGTCTAAACAACAAGTCCTAGTTCCCAGGAGTTTAGGATCTATAGCAAACACAATTAGGGATACTCACAAGGAAATTATAAATCACAATTGCATTCATGTAAGAGATGGACAAAGAAAAGATGACATGAGTATCACCTAATTTTAGTGCATTAGTTAAGAGGTCAGGGTGAAGGAGGGAGAGATTTGTAGATTTTTGCACATAAGTGAAAATTAAATAAATGTCCATGTTAAGAGAAACAATTTTATTTTCTATTCATTTTATCATGACATTATTTTTAAATATCATATCATAGATGAATTATTTTCCTAAGTAATTTAGTTAAGAAGAGAATATAGTTTTTTTCCACATCAAAAAAACAGTTCCCATAAATGTTCAAACTTACCTAAGATCAGATGAACTCATACCCTCCTCCATTTACTGTGGAGGTAAAATGCAAATTCATATAATTGTAAAAGAAATCATTTACGTTTACCTTATTCTTATACAAAATTCAAGTTCATTATTACTTTCTTTTGAATAGTGGTATTTTATGCATTTTTAAAAATTAGGAAAAGTAAAAGGAATGCACACAACACTCCTTATAGTTACCCACTTATTAACCCTATCTAGTGCCCTTGTTACCATTTGTTTCTATTCCTTTCACCTGTAGGCGTTTCTCTAGTATTTCTTGTAGGAGAAGTCTTGCAAAAAAAAAAAAAGTTCTCTGTAGTACTGAAAATCTTTGAGTGTGTTTGTCAAACTATTTTTAAAGAAAAACTTTCTATTTTGAAACAATATTATTAAATTACAGGAGAAATAATACACATTGCAAAGATCATACAGCAGTCCCATGTTCACTTCACCCAGGAACCTCTAATATTAACATCTCATATAACCATGGTATTTTTGTCAAAAATGAGAAATCAACAGTGTTACATAATTACAATACTATGTAATAAAGTACAGAATTATTTGGTTTTTACCAATATTTTCTGATAATGTCCTTTCTGTGGTTTTAGCATCCAATCCAGAATGTGATGTTGCATTTATTTATTTTTTTTATTTTTTTATTTTTAAAGAAGATTTAGATTACATAAATGTTTCATCAAAAATATAGGGGATTCCCATATACTCCACCCTTCCCCCTCCCACACATTCCCACATTAACATCTTTCATTAGTCTGTACATTTGTTACAATTGATGAACACATATTGAAGTATTGCTATTAACCATAGACTATACTTTATATTATAGTTTACACTTTGCCCCACAAAATTTTATAGGTTATGACTAAATGTATAAAGGCCTGTATCTTTCATTGCAATATCATGCAGGACAATTCCAATGTCCCAAAAATGCCCCCATGTTTCTCCTATTCTTCCCTCTCCTTCCCCTTAGAAACTCTGGTGGTCACAGCCTTCATATCAATGATACAAGTTCTTCCATTGCTAGATTATAAATAAGTCTGCTTTAGTCTATAATTGCTTCCCCTTCATGTTTGTTCATTCCTCAATTCTGATGATTAAGGGATAGTGATTCCCACTCTATTTCTGATTGAGAGGGGGCTTAAATCCCATAGGCAGATAGATGGAACTGTCTTGCTTGCATTGTAGATATTCTCTGTTTTTTGAGATAGGCATTGTCCATCATCATCATTTTGTTAGTTGTCCTAGGTGAGTCCAATGAACTGGAGAGTAAGTGCTGTAAATTTATTAAGATTCATGACTCAACCAGCATGTGAACAGACTGTAGATTTAAGTCTCTGGGACATATAACTACAGTTCAAATAAAAAGGGCAGAAGAGCCATGTGTAGGGAAATTACAAATGAGTCTAACCTTACACTGAGGAGCACATATACCAAAGTTAGGCCACTGACATGGTGCTGAATTCCTGAGATTGTCTACCTTGCCTATAGTGTCTAGATGTCTCTAGAACTCTCAGAAGCCCCACTGTTTGAGGCATTGTTCACTGTGGCAATGAGATCCTGCTGAGATGTGCATACGTGTAACCTCTGGAATGAACCTTATTCTTTAAAAATTGAAACTTAGTGTTTACAATATTTTCTGAGGGGAAGAAGAGAGATGAATAGAATAGAATAGAATAGAATAGAATAGAATAGAATAGAATAGAATAGAATAGAATAGAATAGAATAGAAAACATAGAGCATTTTTAGGACATTGGAATTGTTCTGCATGATCTTGCAATGATGGACATACCTTTTAAATTTTGTCATAACATACACAAGTGTAAGGTGCAAAATGTAAACCGTAATGTCAAACATTGACCATGGTTAGCAATGCTTCAATATTTATACATCAATTGTAACAAATGTACTATACACATGTAAAAGGTTATTAATAGGGGAGAGTGGGAGAGAGGAAGACGGTTGGGTAAATGAGAATCCCCTAAATTTTCTATGTGATTTTTCTTTAACCTCAGGTTTCTTTGATGATAAAATTTAAAAAAATACACTCAGGGAAATAGAGAAAAAATCTTCACTGTATATAAAAGATAACTGATCTTATGGTGATGACACAATGAAAAATATTTTATTTTATTTTTTTATTTTTTTAATTTTATTTGTTATTTTTAATTATTATTTTATCTTATTATTTTATTTGTATATTTTTGGCTTTGTTTTGGGGAAGGTTTTGGATTGCAGAAGGGTCATATCAGTGATGGGGGATATGTGGGGAGGGGTGCACCTGGATCATGCCTCTATGGCATATGAATATGTTCAAGTGATCATGGGGAATTTTTTTGGTGTGTGGAGACCGACACAATAACTGAAAGAATATTGAATACCCATTCTGGGAATTCTGGCTATATTCTCCAGGACAGTGGCAAGAATCCTCAAAGTACATGGGCAGTTTCTAGCAAAGGAGGACAGACCATTACACCAGGTCCTTGTTTTTTAAACTTTTTTCATATACACTTTTAAATTTTTAAAAAGATACTTAGATTACCTAAATGTTACATAAAAAATAGAGGGGGCTGTGAATATTCTCACTGTCCTGATTTTGTGATAATCAGGGTAGGCTAAACATTCACTATATTAGAAACCATGCATGTGTCCCCAGACCTAGTTTTTCTCCCTAGACCTGGTTTTTGGAATAATGGTGATAAACTAAGCCTGATGTATTATATGACCATCCTGTGTGGGAAAAGATTGTAACTTTGAGTATCTTTGGTCAACTGTAAGAGATATAACAGGGGGATGGATGTGACTCGGGCGGTTGGGTTCCATATCCCATATGGAAGGACCTGGGTTCATTCCCTGGGACCTCCTGGTAAAATTTTTAATAAAGAAAAATATAGAATGTATGAGGGCCACCAGGCCCTGTGCGTGGGTGCACCGCCAGGCCCTGTGAGTGAGTGAGCTGTCAGGCCCCATCTGTGGGTGCACCATCAGGTCCCATGAGGAGGTGAGTTGCCAGTCCCCATGCATGGGTATGCCACCAGGCCTCACGATCTATGCAGCAAGATGATGACATAACAGGAGAGTGACACAAGGTAGAGCCAAGACAAGATGCACCAAAAAAAAAAAAACAAAAAAAAAAAACAGGAACTAAGCTGGTACAGGCAGTAGGATGTCTCTTTCCCACATCAGAGGTTCCAAGGATTGAATCCCAGTGAAGACAGGAGGAGAAGGATGAGAAGAGAGGGCAGGAAACGGATACAGATTCCCCCACCGAATGGACACAGAAACAGCAAAAATATGTGTGTGTGGGGGGGTAGAAATGGATAAAAGTAAATAAATAAATAAGTCCTTAAAAAAAAAGACTCA